>JAHRIG010000287.1:0-30696 GCA_020311275.1 Eira barbara | reverse complement strand
GGGGGGGGGACGCCTGGGTGGCTCAGTTGGTTAAGCAGCTGCCTTCGGCTCAGGTCATGATCGGGCTCCTTGCTCCGCGGGGAGCCGGCTTCTCCCTCTGCCACTCTGTCTGCCTGTGCTCGCTCGCTCTCTCTCTCTCTCTCTCTCTGACAAATAAATAAATAAAATCTTAAAAAAAAAAAAAAAAAGAAAAAGCAATTGGGGAACTTTGTGAAGTTGGTCCTTGAATCAAGGGATTTACATACGTTTATGCGTTTGTCTTTAAGGGCAAACTATCAGGTACTATGATTAAAATTGTATTATTAAGGGCGCCTGGGTGGCTCATTTGGTTGAACGACTGCCTTCGGCTTAGGTCACGATCCCGGACTTTCAGGATCGAGTCCCGCATCGGGCTCCTAGCTCCTTGGGGAGTCTGCTTCTCCCTCTGATCTCCTCTCTCATGCTCTCTCTCACTCAAATAAATAAATAAAATCTTAAAAAAAATTTTTTTTTAAATCGTATTATTAAAATCGCACACCGAAAACTCTTTAAGAGAATTTCAGTTCTCAAAAACATATCAGCTGGGTGATAAAATCATGTATGTGATTTCACAAAGATGTGAACAGTATTTAAAATAATAGAAAAGAATTGGACATAATCTAAATGTTTATCGATAAGTAAATGGTTAAATACAATAGTGTGCCCGGGCGCCTGGGTACACTAGTCGGTTAAGGGTCTGCCTTTAGCTCCCGTCATGATCCCGGGCTCCTGGGATGAAGTTCCCTATCTTGCTTCCTGCTCAGTGGGGAGCGTGCATCTCCCTCTACCTCTGCCTGCCACTCCCCTGCGTTTGCTCTCTCTGTCCATCAAATAAATAAGATCTTAAAAAAATAATAATACAATACTGAACCTTCAAATGGAATGGTAGGCAGCCATTTAAAAGTTTACATTTCTAAATTAGAAACATAAAAAAGTTCTTTTTTAATGTCAAATGAAGAAACAATATGAAATAGTATCCATGTTGCTGTTACAGCTCGGTAAAAATTATGTGAACATATGGACAAAGGTTTGATGAACTAGCAATCATTACATTAGCTTTATTAGCAAAATGGTCTATAGGTGATTTATAATTGATTAAATATTGGAATATTATGCATTTTATTTATTTTTAAAGACTTTATTTATTTACTTATTTCTTTAAGAGAGCATGAGCAGTGGGGAGAGGCAGAGTCTGGAGAGGGAGAAGCAGGCTCCCTGCTGAACAGGAAGCCCCACGGGAGGCTTGATCCCAGGACCCCTAGATCATGACCTGAGCCAAAGGGAGATGCTTAATCAACTGAGCCTCCAGGCGCCCCAGAATATTATACATTTTTAAAGTAAAAATTAAATCCTGTACTATATCTAAGAGCTTTTTTTTTAAAAAAATATTTTATTTATTTGACAGAGATCACTAGTAGGCAGAGAGGCAGGCAGAGAGAGAAGGAAGTAGGCTCCCCGCTGAGCAGAGAGTCCGATGCGGGGCTCGATGCGGGGCTCGATCCCAGCACCCTGGGATCATGACCTGAGCCAAAGGCAGAGGCTTTAACCCACTGAGCCACCCAGGCTTAAAGGACTGAGAGTCCAAGCAGTAAACCTAGGTTTTAAAGCAATGATAAATCTCGTCACATTCACTCGCTTGTATAAGGACCCATACAAACATAGTGGGTCACATGACAGGAAAAAAGTCTTTCTTAGGGACAACTTGGGCTCTGAATGGGTCCCATATGGAAAAACCTGCGGAGTTAGGAATTCATGCCTGCCTTGTCCTGCTCCCTTGATGGTCCAGGCTTCATTATCATCATCCCACGTCACGCCTAAACTGCTGCCTGTGATTTACACTGGCCATGTTTAACGCTGCCATCTCTCATGGATCTTTGTTGATGAGATGGGTTTGTCTTATCTCCACCATCTGAAGGCTACTGCTCTTTGTGCCTCATCTCTATTGGTTTTCAGTAGTTGCAGAGGCTTTTTTTCCATTATAGTCCAGTTGTAAAAATCATGTCCATTTAAAATATTTTTAGAAACCCGCAAAAAAATAATTAAATAAATAAAAAAGGATATATGCTATAATTCTAATTCCCCAAATAAGAAATCTGAACTCTGTGATTCCAAGCTGCCGCCTTTTGAGAGATTTTTGTAAGCCACAGAAATGACACAATGCAAAATTGCGTGTATTTGACTAGATGTATTTGACTTGATACAAGAAATGCAAAATAGTTAACAGAAAAAAATCACTTGTTAATCTTGTTCAAGGCTGATAGGACGTCTCTGGAATGAACTTTGGACCCACGTTGCAATTATAATCTGATTCTCATCTTTTCCTTAAGGAACAGGAGTAAGGAAATTGCTGTAGCAAGACTATGGCTGAACCACAACCATTAGTTTAAAAATGTTCATTTCAGCTACTGTGGAATCAGACACAGCTTCAAGTTCTATTTTTTGCTGAAGAATAAGAATTGGAAACCAAACTCTGATCAAGCCACGACATGATGCCAGCCTCTTGGGTTTCTAAAAATGGTTTAATCACAGCAGTGCATCCCCAAGAGTGTCTTTTAAAAAAAATTCTTTTTTTTTTTAAAGATTTTATTTATTTATTTGACAGACAGAGATCACAAGTAGGCAGAGAGGCAGGCAGAGAGAGGAAGGGAAGCAGGCTCCCTGCTGAGCAGAGAGCCCAATGCAGGGCTCGATCCCAGGACCCTGAGATCATGACCTGAGCCGAAGGCAGAGGCTCCAACCCACTGAGCCACGCAGGCGCCCCCCCAAAAAAAATCTTTTAAACAATGTTTTTAAGTCACCATTAATCTTACTTATTTGGCACAGTCTACTAAAAAATAACATATGCAGGGCGCCTGGGTGGCTCAGTTGGTTGAGCAACTGCCGTCGGCTCAGGTCATGATCCTGGAGTCCCAGGATCGAGTCCCACATTGGGCTCCCAGCTCCACGGGGAGTCTGCTTCTCCCTCTGACCTTCTCCCCTCTCATGTTCTCCCTCACGGTCTCTTTCTCAAATAAATAAATAAAATCTTAAAAAAAAAAATAACATATGCAAACCCTTGACCCAGTAATTCCATCCCTAAGGATATGCCCAACAGAAACACACATATGTTCACGAACAAAACATGTACTAGAACATACACAACAGCACTACTCAGGATAGCCCCAAACTGGAAACGACCCAAACACCCATGAACAACATAAAGGTTAAAGGAACTATGGTACAATGGAACAATACATAGCAATGAAAATGAGCAGATGAAATCCAACAAACGTAACATTGAGCAAAAGCAGCCACTCATGAAAGACTATCCACTATGATTCCATCTGTGAAAGTTCCAGAACAGGCAAGGCTTATCTACGCTGTAGAAGTCTGGATGGTGATTACTGACACTAAAGGAAGATCAGTGACTGGGAGGGGACTGAAGGGGGTTGCTCTGGGAGGGCGCCTGGCTGGCTCAGTAGGTGGAGCATACGTCTCTTGATCTCCGAGTTGTAGATTTGAGCCCCATGTTGGGTGCAGAGATTGAAGGGGGAAGGGGGAGGCTTTGGGGTACTGGTAATCTGTTTCTTGTCTGGTGCTGACTACATGGATATGTTTAGTTGCAAAAATTCATTAAGTTACACACGTATGATTTGTATATTTTCTTTATTTCCATTATATTTCACTAAAGAGTTTAAAAATAAAAATATTTTAAAAATACACCCTCACCTATCCCCCCCACCCCCCGCAAAAGTCACCATCTTATGCATATGTATTGCTCACACACTTGGCAATAGGGCAACCTTAGAATAATCCAAGTAACTTCATTAAAGTTGAGTTTCACATGTGTTGGAAACAGAGCTTAAGAAACATTAAATGAAAAAAATCAGAGACTGTGTTTGAATTTTATGACAGAATGAACCTATCGATCTGCAAAGACAGAAATCTGGATGAAGTAGTAAAAATGAGAAAGGAGAGGGCTTCTCCATCAATGGTGGGTCATGCCCTGCAGAGGGACAAAGGCAAGGACAGGACCAAACAAAAGCAGGGAGAATAAAGACCCAAAGCCTGAGAAAGTAGAGGGAGCCCGTGGTGGATTTGAAATCAACAAAGGGCTGCCTATCAATGGACACGGAGGGGACAGAAAGATGGTGTGGCTGAGTACGGGGCACTGCTGCTGTGTGGGAGACACATTCACAGGGAGCTAAGGCAGCGACAGACTTGAAAAACTTTGCCGAGCCGATGAGAATGCACAGGTGTTGGGCGTGGGGAGTGACACCCCGCTCAATGCTGAATGTAGATACTCTGCTTTTCCCAAGAGGATCTAGTCATTCATAGAACTTCAACTGCACTTGAGCCAAATAATTTTAAATGTAAATGGGTAGCCAGAGGTCTCAATGACTGAAAAATCCTGTAAAATATCCTCAAAATCATCTAGTCATCCTATAAATATTATTGAATGCTTACTGTGAACGGTACTCCATGCTGGAAGCTGCATGGACCAAAAAACAGGTCCAAATATTATTTGAAACAAGGTGAGGAGAACCATTTTATAATGGAGTAGCCCATTAAAAGTTCTTTCATTTACTGGAAACTGTACACCCACCAGGTAAGGTTCTTAGCTTGGAGTCATGTTCAAAAGCATAGGGGTCCCTGGGTAGCTCAGTCATTAAGCTCCTGCCTTTGGCTCAGGTCATGATCCCAGGGTCCTGGGATTGAGCCCCCCACATCAGGCTCCCTGCTCAACAGGAAGCCTGCTTCTCCCTCTCCCACTCCCCCTGCTTGTGTTCCCTCTCTCCCTGTGTCTCTGTCAAATAAACAAACAAAATATTTTTAAAAAATTAAAAAAAAAAAAGCATAGACTCTGTGATGGTTGTTTTTTATGTCATGTTGGCTCAGCTATAATGCCTGGTTATTCGATCAAACACTCATCTATCGATGTTGCTGGGAACGTATTTTGTAAATGTGGTTAACATCTATAATCAGTTGACTTTAAGTAAAGGAGATTTTTCATACTAATATGGGTGGGCCTCGTACAATCAGTTGAAAGGCCTTAAGAGAAAAACAGGTTTCGCTGAAGAAGAAGAAATTCTGCCTTGAGACCTCAACATCAGGGGCGCCTGGATGGCTCAGTAGATGAAGAGCCCAACTCTTGATTTCAGCTCAGGTCATGATCTCAGGTCGTGAGATGGAGCCCCACATCAGGCTCCAAGCTCAGTGTGGAACCTATTTAGGATTCTCTCTCTCCCTCCGCCCCTCCCCTCCTTCTTAAAAAAAAGACCTCAACATCAGCTCCTGGCTGAGAGTTTCCAGCTGGCTGGCCTACCGTGTATATAACAGATTTGCCAGACTCCACAATCACATAGGCCAATCCTTATTGGTTCTGTTTCTCTGGAGAGCCCCGACTTACACACTCTAAGCAGACTCCCTGGGTTTGAAACTTGGCTCTGCCACTTCCCTAGCTGGGTCCTTTCTGCGCCTCTGTTATTTCAACTGTAAACTGGGGATAATAATAGCACTGAACTCATAGGAACTAGAACAACCCCTAACACGGAGTAAATGCTTTGAAAGTGTTTGTTAAATAAGTGATGCTGTGGTGCCGAGTTTATTTCTTAGCTGAAAAACCTGAGCTATTTTAATTCCCAACAAATTGCCATCAACCTTAGAGTGCTCTTTCCCATACGAAAACCAGAACAACCTCGTGGCAGCAGCACCCGACCAGTTACAGGTGTCTGAATCTTTTAGATGGTGTAGGAGCAGGTGAGATGCCAGGCCAGCCCCACCCATGGTGATGATTTGGCAAAGTCAGAATCAGAGCACTTCTGGAACATTCTTAACTGCAAGTTCTCAGCTGCTGACGACAGCTGTGCTTAAAGAGGCTCAGATTCAGCACAGAGCTATTCCTACTATTTGCAAGGGTGGGAGTTCGTAAAGGGGTCCGAATCATTCTTTCGGTTCCCACTGTTGATACCCTACAGCAGCCTGTCCAGCCCCTTGCAATTAAAGATTAAATGGAGAAAAAAAGTAACCAAAAAAGGGGCGCCTGGCTGGCTCAGTCAGTAGAGCATGCGACTCTTAATCTCAGAATTGTGATTTGAGCTCCCGTGTTGGGTACAGAGATTACTTAAAAAAAAAAAAATCAGAAAAAAAAAGATTAAATGGGGAATCAAAATGTTGTTTTTGTGGACATATTCTAGGGGAGATTGTGATGATTGTGATAACAATGTTCACTTGGTAGGTGCTGGGCACTCCCAATGCTAGGTAAACACTAACTCGTATAATGCTTGTTGTATAGATGAAGATACTGAGTCCCCAAGAGAAAAGTAATTTGCCCAAGGATAGACAGACAAAAAGTGGCAGAGTGGGGATTTGACTCCTGGATTTCTGGCTCAGACCCAGGCTCTTCCTCCTGGGCACATTGCCTCTGAGTCTGGACTACAAGGAGGGGATCCAGGCAAGAACACAGGAGCAAGCACCAAACTAGGCTGATTGATGGGAGGGCATGAGGGAGGCACCTGAGTGGCTCAGTCTGACTTCTGTTCAGGTCCCCATCTCAAAGTCCTGGGATCCAGCCTGGCTTTGGGCCTCCAAGCTCAGTGGAGAGTTTGCTCGTCCCCCTCCTTCCTCCCCGCTCCTATGCATGGGAGTGCTCTCTTTCTCTCTCTCTCTCAAATAAATAAATACAGTCTTTTTTAAAAATGGGAGGGCATGAGGGCTCAGGGGATTCTACAGTTAAATTTATTTAAGTTAAACAAGTTTCAAAGACTGAAATAGAAGAAATCGTAAATATCCCTTCATGAATTTCTCTTGTTAAAGTCTATAATGTGGGGTGCCTGGGTGGCTCAGTCGTTAAGTGTCTGCCTTCTGCTCAGGTCATGATCCCAGAGTCCTGGGATCGAGCCCCACATTGGGCTCCCGGCTCTGCGAGAAGCCTGCTTCTCCCCTCCCACTCCCCCTGCTTATGTTCCCTCTCTCGCTGTGTCTCTGTCAAATAAATAAACAAAATCATTTAAAAAAAAGGTCTATAATGTGTTTGCTTTATACACAAATACCAAATTTCATTAAAGATTCCTATCACAGTATTTGAACCTTTCTTTCATCTTCATATAAAAACTTTAAGGCAGCTGCGCCTGGGTGGTGGCTCCATCAGTTACGTGACCAACTCTTGGTTTCCGTTCAGGTCATGGTCTGATCTCAGGGTTGTGAGATCCACCCCGCCTGGGGCTCCGGGCTCAGCACAGACTCTTCTTGAGATTCTCTCCCTCTGCTCCTCCCCCCCACTCAACCTCAAGCTCTCTGGGATATAAATTAATTCATAAAAAACAAACAAACAGGGGCGCCTGGGTGTCTCAGTGGGTTAAAGCCTCTGCCTTCGGCTCAGGTCATGATCCCAGGGTCCTGGGATCGAGCCCTGCATCATGATCCCAGGGTCCTGGGATCGAGCCCCGCATCGGGCTCTGCTCAGTGGGGAGCCTGCTTCCTCGTCTCTCTCTGCCTGCCTCTGCCTACTTGTGGTCTCTGTCTCTGTCAAATAAATAAATAAAATCTTAAAAAACAAACAAACACATTTAAGGCAAAATGATCCTGAAGTTATTTCTCATTTATTCGCTAGCAGTGCAAAATCAAACACCTTACTTGTTATTCTCACTTGATTTCATGTTACGTCGACTTCTTCCTACAGGTTTTCACCCTGCCAGAGATTTTCTGTATTATTGTTTTCCTATAGGATCCTGTGAACTAAGTCTTAGAAGACTTTTCTGAATTTCTTTTCTTATAGTTCAGAAAACAAAAAAGAACAGGATCAGATTCTATCAGAATTTGGTTAATTTTGGGTGCCTGCGTGGCTCACTGGGTTAAAGCCTCTGCCTTTGGCTCAGGTCATGATCTCAGGGTCCTGGGATCGAGCCCCACATCGGGCTCTCTGCTTGGCAGGGAGCCTGCCTCCTCCCCTCTCTCTCTCTCTGCCTGCCTCTCTGCCTACTCGTGATCTCTATCTGTCAAATAAACAAATAAATTATTTAAAAAGGAAGAATTTGGTTAATTTTTACAGCAGAAAGATAGAATCTAAGATTTTTTAAATGTCATTTAAAAATTACATTTTTAAATGTAATTAAATCTACATTTAAAAATTTTTTAATTACACCCAAAGTGGGCCTTGAACTCCTCATCCCAAGATCAAGAGTCACAGGCTCTACTGACTGAGCCATCCAGACACCCTAGGGTCTTAAATACTTTTTTCTAATAGTACTTTATTACTACTTCTTAGATACTTTTTTTCTAATAATACTGACTTCTCTGGCTCTGTATAATTATTTAAATCCTGATTTATCCCAGAGAGGTATCCAGTTGTGATGGCCTTTGGCCCACAGTTCTCTGGAGCTAAGTAGGATCATGCTAAATCCTGGGTCAGAGTAGCTGTTATGAAGGAGGGAAAATTCCCAGGCATCCAGGGTAGAAGAACAGAGAGAGGTGGAAATACCACAAATGAAGCCTACATTAACTTAACTGTGGTCAGTTGTGTATGCTTGCCTTGCTGTGGAGCTGTTCCCGTAGGTGGAAACTCCCAGGGCATTCTGCATATTGAAACTATCCTGGCTTACATCTCCATTTTGGAGAGGCTATGCTGAAAACAGCCAGGTCTTCATGTCCTATGAGCATTTTTTTAAAAAAAGATTTTATTTATTTTAGAGAGAGAGAGAGAACGCATGCACAGGCAGGAGATGGAAGAGGGGGAGGAAAAGGGTGGGGGAAAGAATCTCAAGCAGACTTGTGCAAGCATGGGGCCTGATGCTGGACTCGATCCCATGAAGAACTGGAGAGCACGATCTGAGCAAAGCAGAAGTCAGATGCTCAACCAACTGAGCCACCCAGGCGCCCCTATGAACATCTTGTATACTAGATCTTGTATACACCTAGCTGAGGTCTCCAGGGTCAGGGAGATGGGAGTTAACAACGGCACCCCAGAATTCTGGGGTCACCTGCCTCCCCCTTCTGGGCTGTCTCCCAGACATTTTCAGAGGAGGTAGGAAGGGGATGCTGCTTTCTCTCCATCTCCCCTGTAGGAAAGGGCTGATCATACTGGCATTCCACATCTCTGGACTCCCCAGGTTGGAGTCATTTCCCACGGGAAAACATTGGGATGGATGTTCACACCAGGCTCGACAGGATCCCACCCTTAAACAAATCCATAAAATTCATTCAAAAAGAATAAACCAACAAACATTCCTTTCTGAAACTTTCCCCTTGGGTAATGACAGAAAAAACATTTTCTACTGGAGATTTTTCATAAGAAAAAACCCTTCATGTCAGATTTTGGGTTTTCTAATATGGAGATCCCTGATTTGCATCTAGAGATAGGCCTAGCCTATTAACTTAGCTTCAAACATCCAATGAACAACATTCCAGCTAATCCTCTCAAACCAGTTTTGTAAATTCTGAGAGGCACCGCCTCAAAGCAACATCCCCAAAACCCAGCAAGATACAGTCTACTTGCTTTCCCGTGGCCACTCCGTATAGCCCAGATAAGAGTACTTGAGGTTGGCAACTATCAAACGTTCTGGGCAAGAGCCAACAGTGACATCACAGCCTTATGCATCAACCTGGTTAAGAAAGAAAATCCTGGGTTTCAAGGCTAGACAGAGCCAAAGGCTCATCCAGTTAACTTACGGGCAAATATAAGTCACAATGATTAGTCCTGTGATGCTCTGTCTTTATCCATGCTTCCTTCAGTCTTGGAATAAAAACACTCTGCCTTGCCCTCCCTCCCCACCTTTCTGTTAAATGAATGGCAATTTAAAAGTATAAACCTTATGCTGAAGAGTCACCTTTAATATAACCCAAACAATGATGAAAGAAAACCTCGAAAACCAAATTTTAGTATTAGGCAGTCTTTTCACATGTCAAGATGCTGGAGGCCGGCATGAAAGATGCTTACACTCCAGCAAGTGCATGGAGAGCTTTGCTGAATCCGTTTTGTGCTTCCATTTCTGTTCATCTGCTTTCCCACGGGCAAGCAGCCACCTCCTATCACAGAGCCATCCCCATCTTAGGTCAGCAGACAATATGGGCAAAATCTGCAAAGGATGGACACGCCGGCTTGGGTGTGGTCACTGGCAATGGGAAGCTTTGGTCCCCGGGCTGCGGGCTCTAAAAGCCAGGAGCCGCACCCTTGGCGGGTAATCTCCAAAACCACTTCTCCGGATTTTAGCACACAATCCGCACCAACCCTGACTGCTCCCTCTGTGAACACACAGCCGCCCTTAGACGCGACCAGCCTCGGCAGACAAAGCCGACTGCTCAGGGAGCCACTCTGCACCCAGGCAACCTCCAGGTCGCCGCCCGGCCACCACGCGGCGTCTGGGCTGCTTGATGGTCAACAGCAAGGGGCGGGAGGCGGGCGGCGCAGAGGCCACCAGGCACCAAAGCCCGTGTCCGCGGCTTTCTGCCCGCCCCCCAGTCTGGGGGGACGCGCGACTCACACTAGGGAATTAACAGCAGGCCTTGATGCCCCAACACAGACCCCCAAAGACGAGAGCATGCCCTAAGATTTCTACGGAAGCTTTTTCTGCACCAGAAAACTGCACACTTGAGTTCGGGAGGGGGGCGGCCCTAGTTCGGGGTCGGGTGGCTACCAGTGCCGGCTATTGTTCTCCCGGTCTCTCCGGCGGGAGACGTCCCCCATCCCGCCTCCCAGCCAGCATCTGCCACTGGACCAAGCCTTTCAGCTCCGAGAAGAAAGGGGTGTGTGCCTGCGGCGCTGCGGATTATCGCAAAACCTGAAGCGAGTCCCTAAGGGCTGTGTCAGGCCGGGAGACAAAGCTCCTAGTGGGGACAGCGCAGCCCGGTCGCGGATCCGCCTCCCCAGGTCTGTCGCCTGTCCGAGGGCCACACCCAGCTGGCCACCCGGACCGCCACGCTCCAAGTCAGAAGCTGAGGGTCTTCGGGCCGGAGACCCGCCTCCCAGCCGCCTGCCCCTCCCTTGCCTGGAGACCTTCCACCCCTGGGAGACCTCCCTCCCCAGAGAGACCCTCCCCCAACCCGCGCGGGTCTCCTCCTCCCGGGCGTCTACCCTCCTCAAACCCCGGCGGACTCCACCCTCCAGCATCTCTCCTCCCATCCTCATTCTTCATCAGCCCCAGACTAGCCCCGCCTAGCGCCACCTGCACCGCACTCCTTCCCCCCCTCCTCAGACCCGCCCCCCGCCCCCTCTCTCCTCAAAGCCTGGTCTCCACCTACCCCTCCACCCAGACCCCCCAGTCCACCTGTCCCCACCCAGCTTCCCCATCTCCCCATCTTTGCTCAGAGGCCTCGCGTCCGCCTCTCCCCATCCCAGCTTCTCTCTGGCTTGGGCTCTTGCCCCTCCCCAGGCCTCGGGCGTCGGTGTCTGTCGCCCGCCAAGATCTACGCTGCGGGGAGAGGTCCCGCACTGGGCTCCAGCGAAGGGACCCAGCTCGGCGCTCGCTCCGGGCCGGGCAGCCACAGGCGGCCTTTGTGGTTCAGGCAGGTGCCTCGGAGGCGGCAGGCGAGTCGTCCTTAGGCGACCGCTGCGTTAGCCAGACCGGTGGAACGGGCCGTCGGGTCCGGTCCAGGCTGGGCAAATCCCAACCCGAACCCGAGACGCACTCAGGGTGTGTGTACTGGTGGGAGTGGGAGGCCAGAGGCAGCGACGATCTAGGGACTCGGGGAGGACGGGCCCTTAGCCAAAGAAGCCCCCGCCCAACCTTCCAGCCATTCACTGCACCTCGACAAGCCAGGTCGGGCGCCTACTGTGTGCCGAGAGTGAACCCCCTTCGACCAAGCCGTCTCCTCACCCCAGTTCTTTGCAATCCCACGAGCACACCTGAAACGCCTACTATGAGCAAGGCACCGCACGGCGTTCTGTGGGCGTACAAAGAGCACAGGATTCGGGCCCCAGTTTAGCCCCGATGGCCGCCCCAATCCCAAACCACACCTCCCGCCGCGTCCCCTGAGGCCGGGCCCCTGGACGCAACCCTATCCCTGCCCTTTTGTGCGCCTCCCAGAGAAACAGAGGCCGTGAGAACGATGTCCCAGCCCGGGGAGAATAAGCCCACCGCCCGCCCCGCCATCACGCACTCCTCCGGGATGCTGCGGCTGCGAGGGTCCGTCGGTCGATCCGTCTCTCCTCCGTCTCGCCGCGGCGCGGGAGCTGCGGGTGCTCGGGGAGGCGGCGGCTGCACGCGCGCTCGCTCGATCGCCGCCTTGGCGCGCGGGGTGCTGGAGTCGGAAGCCGGGAGCTGGGGAGGGGATGTGGGTGGGGGCTGGAGGCGGCCTCGGCCAATCACCGACCCGACACCTCCTCCCCAGTGCTCCCCACCTCGCGCTAGCAGGTTAGGGGGAGGCGGGGACAGGCGGCGCCCCGCATCTTCGCCGCCGCGCGCGGCCGCCGCCTTGGGACTACAACTCCCGACAGGCCCTGCTGCAGGGCTGGGGTCCGAGAGGGGAAGGAGAGTGAGGCCAGAGAACCCGCCGACCCCCCTAGCGTCCTTCTCCGCGTTCCTTTGGGTTTCCCTGGTGACTGACGGCACTTCACAAAGCCCCGGCGCTGGGACGCCCGGATGCATGAGTCCCCTGGGAGGGCTACGGGGCGGGTCCCAAGGACACACCGCCTCCCCTCCCCCTGCAGGACCCCACCCGAGGGTCTGAAACAATGCCCCCGTAGCCTCACCCGGCTGCTCCCGGGCCTGCCCTTTGCCGCCTGGTTCCCTCCGAGACCCAGTACGACGCCTTCGAAGTGGGCGCTCGGCGGGACCGCAGGATGGAGGGCGGGGTGGTCCTTATAGCAAAATGTTCTGACGTACGCTATATAGTGGACGGCTACTCAGGGCCGACTAAGTTCGCAACTGTCCCCTCTGGGTCCCCTCGATGAACCCGGAGTTCATTCTCTGGGCTACTGTGAGCTAGAGCTTCTCCATCCGGAGCCCTCAGACCCAGCTGCCTGTCCTATTTCTGACACCACCTTTCAGGACATGGCGAAGTCTCTGGAAATGTTTTAGAACTCAATTTACACTCACCTTTTTTTTCTTCACGTTTTAAACACAATTTAAATCAACAAATCTAAAAGAGGAGAGGGAGGATCGTCAGGCCTTTGTACCACGTACCTAAAACCCTCTCAAACCTTTACTGTAATATTTTATGTAGTGGTAATAATAGCTCAGATACGGTTAGTAATTTGCTTCTTTTCACTTAATGTCACTTCAAAGGCGTTCCTATTGATTAAAATGCACCATTGAGTCCTCACCTTCAACCCCATCCCAGGGTCCCTCTAGGGAAAGTCTTATGGGTTACTACAGAAACCCTTCTCTCAGAGAAGGGGCCAAGGTGAGGGAGTTCCCAGCTGTCTCCGCTGCACAGCCATGCCCAGAAAGGTAGTTCACACCTCTACACAAGTTATTTTCAACCAAAATGGTGCTTCACTACTCCCCCAGGATGCCCTCCTCCTCCTCTCAGCAAAACCAACCCGGATGGCAGGCCCACAGAACCTGCCAAAGTGAGGTGTCATTGGACCACATTCGCTGCCATCCTTTGTGGTGGGCTCAGGGTCTGGACAGGCCAGGCTGGCAGTTGGAGAAGGCTTACTGCTGGATTACCCACACGGAGTCTCTGCTTCTCCGAGGAGGAAGGTTTACTATTCTGCCCTCTGCCCCACACATCCTGAACTTATGCAGGGAGCCCCTAAATGAGCCTACGGGCGACACCAAAGCATCCCTGATCTGGGGAGCCCAGGATGCGCCTGTGAAAACTTCGAGGGACAGTGGCTTGTCCCTCCCACTGCTTCAGCTTGGGGCACTGCTCTAGGGATTCACAAACTGGCCAGGCTCTGTAGGGACCCAGGGATTTAGGCAAAATGGATTGAGCCTCAGGGAGGTGGCCTAAAGCCCCCTACAGGCTGGCAATAGCGGATCCCTGGCTACCACCTTCCTTAGAAGCTGCACTTTCTGCCTAAGGGGGAGGGAGTCCTCTAGTGGAGGAAACGTTTTCTGCAGTACTTGGGGACCTCAAACTTGGACTCTTCCTTCTTTCCTTTCCTGGAAATAAAATCTTTATTTTATTTTTTTTTTAAGATCTTATTTATTTATTTGACAGACAGAAATCACAAGTAGGCAGAGAGGCAGGCAGAGAGAGAGGAGGAAGCAGGCTCCCTGCGGAGCAGAGAGCCCGATGCAGGGCTCCATCCCAGGAGCCTGAAATCATGACCTGAGCCGAAGGCAGAGGCTTTAACCCACTGAGCCACCCAGGCGCCCAATAAATAAAATCTTAAAAACAAAACAAAACAAAACAAAACAAAACAAAACAAAAAAACAATTGTGAGCCAGCAGTCAAACTTCTGTATTCAGGTCAGTGCCCCAGGGCAGGAACCAAAAGGGAGTCAGAGAGATAGACAAACGGACATAGAGAGAAAGACAAGAAAGGAGGCCCATAGAAGACCTAAAGGAGTAGAACTAGGCGCACCTGGCTGGCTTAGTCGGTAGAGCATGCAACACTTGATTTCAGGGTTGTGGGGTTCAGCTCCATGTTGGGCGTAGAGATCACTTAAAAATAAAATCTTAAAAAATAATAATTAAAAAAAAATAAAGGCATAGGGGCACCTGGGTGGCTCAGTGGGTTAAAGCCTCTGCCTTCGGCTCAGGTCATGATCCCAGGGTTCTGGGATAGAGCTCCGCATCGGGCTCTCTGCTCGGTGGGGAGCCTGCTTCCCCCTCTCTCTCTGCCTGCCTCTGCCTACTTGTGATCACTCTCTCTGTCGAATAAATAAATAAATAATCTTTTTAAAAAAATAAATAAATAAAGGCATAGGGCTAAATAGATACACAAACAGGGGCAGTGGGGAATAAGACTAAGAGAGTGTCACATTCCAGAGCTGTGACACTGAGACACAGGGGAGGGGACCCCACCCTCAGACTGGGGTGACTGTGTTTGAGATGAAAACATCAAAGTAAATTCCAGGGGCTTATCACTGCTCTTGAAATGCTGATGAGCTCTCTAAAAATTTAAATAATTCCTTTTGGTCTAGGAAACTTATTTTTTTCTGCTTTTATTTTTAAATTTCAAAGTTTAATTTTAAAATAAAAGTGTGTCTTGTCTTGGAACTAGAATAGCCAAAAGCCAACATAAAGCAAGAATTGCTGGGTGACTCCAGCCCCATAGCAGAAATCTACAATATGAAATTTACATTTATTTCACACCCAGAGAAGGAACGCCTGAATTGCAAGGTTATACAGAGAAGGATAAGGAGGTTTTGTTTTAAGCCATATTCTCCCTTAACAAATCAACTTCATCTGGGCATTAGCAAGAATAATAGTGACAACATGGAACAAGTTAAATATATAGAACCGCCTTCAGAGAACAAAACAGTTACTCTAAGAGCCAGATCTTTAAATCATCTTTTTGTCCCCCACCTGTCACACTCCACAGCACAATGCTTTATTAAACCTCTGATGAATGCTGAAGAGCTGAGAATATTGGAAAGAATCCCCACACCCTGCCACCAAGCTGGATTTTCATTTACAAAATGAGTCCAAAGAAATACAACACTGAGGGGTGCCTGGGTGGCTCAGTGGGTTACAGCCTCTGGCTCAGGTCATGATCCCAGAGTCCTGCATCAGGCTCTCTGCTCAGCAGGGAGCCTGCTTCCCCCTCTCTACCTGCCTCTCTGCCTACTTGTGATCTCTGTCTGTCAAATAAATAAAATCTATTAAAAAAAAAAAAAAGAAATACAACACTGAAAATTACCCATCACTGCCTTTACCTGATTTTTTTCTCATATTATTTTATGAAGCCAACCCTACAGTTCAGCTAATTTTTTCCTCTTTAGTTGCATTACTCAGAATTTATCTCAATAAGAATCAAAGTAAGTATTTATTGAGTATTTCCTGCATACTTTACGTACATGATTCAATTAATCCCCGCAGCAGACGATTTGAGAAAGTTATCATAATAGCCACTTTATGAAAAAGGGAAACAGGATCTCAAAAGCAAGTAACTTGCCCCAGGTCAAACAGCTCCAAGGGGCAGAGCCCAGATCAAAACCCAAGTCTGACTCCAGAATCCGTATTTGTTCATTTAGACCATACTGTCCGTTCTTGAACATTAGACTATTTACATTTGCCCTTTTCTTAAATCTGTAGTGGTTTTGGGGGATTCATCGTGTAATTTTCAGAGTGGCGGCCATCCCGTCCAGCTTGGTGATTGACTTTGAGTAGTTTCCCTTCTTCCCTTCCCAATGAAAACCCCATGTGGGAGTGCCGTGAGGGACCCAGAGAGCCATGTGTCAAAGTTACAGAGTCTCAGAGCACTTGGAATTGTCCCACATGCTTGCATATTCTGTTTTGTTTTTTTCATTTTTTTCTCTTTGCATTTAGTTTGAGAAATTGCTATTGGTATATTTTCAAGCACACTGATTTTTCCTCAGCTGTGTTAGGTTTGCTGATGAGCCCATCAAAGATATTCTTCACTTCTGTTACACTGTTTGTTCCTAGTACTTCTTTTTGATTCTTAGAGTTTCCATCTTTCTACTTGCAGCCCCCATCTGTTCCTGCAGGTTTACTTTTTCCATTAGAGTCCTAACATCACAATCATTGTTATTTTTAAATTCCCCATCTCATCATTCCACATGTATGCCATAGCTGATTGCAGTTCTGATGCTTGCTTTGTTTCCTCAGACAATATTCTTCCATGCTTTTTTAAAAAGTTTTATTTATTTAAGTAATCTCTGCATCCATCATGGGGCTTGAACTCATGACCTCAAGATCAAGAGTCACATGCTCCACCAACAGAGCCAGCCAGGCATCCTTCTTTTGTGCTTTTTTAACATGCCTTGAAAATTTTGTTGAAAGCCAGACATGATGGATTGGATAAGAGAAACTGAGGCAAACAGGTTTCTAGTATAAGGCTTTGTGTTAATCTGGGCGGCAACTGGGCTGTATCTAATAATTGGTATGGCTGTGAGTGCCAAAGTCTTGTTTCCTCTAATTTCCTTGTTTTTCCTTCCTTTGTTATCTTTGGGTTTCCCTAAGAATTCCTTCTTAAATAGACTCTCTGATTTGCAGCTTTCCCAGTTATAATCCGCTATTACTATCTTAGAGCCTTTTGATGTGATGGAAAGATGTTGGGAAGGGAAGTGTTCCATAATCTTCTGATTAAATCTTATTTTTTTAGCAGCCCCGTGTCCCTGGGCTGTGACCTTTAGAAACATTTCTCAGCCTTTTTTCTCCCTTCTCTTACATCAGACACAGAGGCAACACAGTGTCAGAACTGGCTAATAGCTCTTCCTTCAGGAAAGAAGAGCCCCCTGGAGGGCCCTTATTTTGGAGAACCCTCTGGACTTATTTCAAAGTGGTTACCATTCCAGAAACATAAGGGGAATCCTCTCTAGTCTTTACCATTGAGAACCCGGTGGGGTTCCTGGAGAGAAAACCCATGAAATGATAAGGGCCCTTCTAAGACTGGGCTCTGCTATAGGCTGAATGTTTGTCCAGTTTCATATTATGAAATCCTAATGCCCAATGTGATGGTGTTAGGGGGTGTGGTCTTTGGGAGGTGATTAAGTCATCAGGTCAGAGCCTTCATGAATGAGATTACTACCTTATAAAAGAGGCCCAGGAGAGTGGGACAAAGGCCCTCACTAGACCATGACCATACTGGCACATTGATCTTGGACTTCCCGTTTCCAGAATGGTGAGAAATAGGAACTTTGCAGATTTAGTCAAATTAAGATGAGCCCATTAGGGCAAGCTTTAATCCAATATGACTGGTGTCCTCCTATGAAGGGAGAAATTTAGGCACAGATACGCAGGGAGAATGCCATGTGACAACGGAGGCTGAGTGATGTCTACAAGCCAATGACCTCCAAGGCTTGCCAGGAGCAAGAAACGGGAAGAGGCAAGGAAGGATTCTTTGCTAGCAGCTTCAGAGAGAACATAGCCCTGCAGACAACTTGATCTGGACCTTTAGCTTCAAAACTGGGAAAATATGGGGCGCCTGGGTGCCTCAGTGGGTTAAAGCCTCTGCCTTTGGCTCAGGTCGTGATCCCAGGGTCCTGGGATCGAGCCCCGCATCGAGCCCCGCATCGAGCCCCACATCGGGCTCTTTGCTCAGCGGGGGGCCTGCTTCCCTTCCTCTCTGCCTGCTTGTGATTTCTGTCAAATAAACAAATAAAATCTTTAAAAAAAAAACTGGGAAAATATCCATTTCCATTGTTTTATAACACCCATTTAGTATTGTGGTCCTCAACCCTAGGAGACAAATATGGCACTCTTTCTGTGGAAGGCCAGGCTTGCACCTTCCTGGGCTTACCTGATCTCTATCCTGACTGTGTCTTTCGCCATCTTTAATCATGTTGTAACTCTCTAGAATAAAATGTAATGTGGAGAATTCATGGTAATTGTAAATGATTCCTGTTTACAGACATGTAAATGCATTTTCTCCAGTAAAGATGCAATTAATTTCATCCAGTGAAAGAGACCAGTCTTGCCTCTATAATCAGCAAATTCATCTCAGTATCCTGAGTGTTTGTATATGTGCTTGTTATTTGGATTCTCCTTGTTAATAATTTTTATATCTTACTGGTTCTCTCAGTAATAAATGAATTAAATAAAACTTTTAACATGTCTTTATTTTATATTAGCATGTCATGATTTTACATTTCTTTCCTTCTGTCTTTTTTTACCATTTTATTTATTTATTTATTTTTTAAAGATTTTATTTATTTATTTGACAGACAGAGATCACAAGTAGGCAGAGAGGCAGGCAGAGACAGAGGGGAAAGTAAACTCCCCGCTAAGCAGAGAGCCCAATGCGGGCCTCGATCACAGGACCCTGGGATCATGACCTGAGCTGAAGGCAGAGGCTTTAACATCACATTGTAGACATCACTCAGGCACCCCCAATTTTATTTATTTATTTTACAGAGAGAGATTGACACAAGAGAGAGAGCGGGAACACAAGCAGAGGGAGTGGGTGAGGGGGAGGCAGACTTCCCGTTGACGAGGCAGCCCACCTTGGGGCTGGAGCCCGACGTGGGGCTCGATCCCAGGACGCTGGAATCATGACCTGAGCCGAAGGCAGACCCTTAACAACTGAGCCATCCAGGCGCCCCTACCTTTCTTTCTTTCTTTCTTTTTTTTTTTTTTTAAGATTTTATCTAGTTATTTGACAGAGATCACAAGTAGGTAGAGAGGCAGGCAGAGAGAGGGGGAGCAGGCTCCCTGCTGAGCAGAGAGCTGGATGCATGGCTTGATCCCAGGACCCTGAGATCATGACCTGAGCGGAAGGCAGAGGCTTAATCCACTAAGCCACCCAGGGGACCCTATTTATTCTTATTTTTAAGATCTCTACACCCACCATGGGGCTTGAACTTAAAACCTTAACTTTACTATTCTGAAAAAGATACCACCTAGGTACAGAGTGTAAGGGGATAATATTATGAAATGTCTACTGATATTTCTCCATTTTCCCTTGGTTCTTGCTCCACTCAGTCCGCTAGGGTACTCATCATTCACTGCCTCAGGAGAGGCAGAAAGCAGAGAGAAAAGGGGGTTGATTCCTCTCTTCAGTGTTTCCAAAGCCTAACCCTCAGGGAGAGCTGAAGGAACTCAAGCATCATCCATAGATTTGGAAGTTGGAAGAATATAGGAGTCCGAGTTAAGTCTTTTTTTTTTTTTTTTTTTTAAGATTTTTTTTGTTTTTTCGACACAGAGAGAGAGATAGCAAGAGAGCAGGAACACAAGCAGGGGCAGCGGGAGAGGAGGAAGCAGACCTCCCCCACAGCAGGGAGCCCGACCTGGGACTCAATCCCAGGACCCTGGGATCATGACCTGAGCCAAAGGCAGACGCTTAATGACTGAGCCACCCAGGTGCCCCTGAGAAAGTCTTTTGATGCTCTGGAGGTCAGATTAATATTTCCAGATTTGGGCCCAATAGAGTGACAGAGGGCGGGGTGAGGAGGGCTGAACACAGCTGTGTCCATTCCCCCTGCCCCGAGCCAAACTGTGGTGGGTGGGACGATAGACTGCCCAAAAGACAGAGAAATCTAGAGCAGAGAGTGTTTGCTGTTACTCTCGGTAGGTCCCCCCTCCCCCGGAATTAAAATACACCCCACAGGACAGGAACCACAAATCCTCTGAGATTAATTTACCACTGCTTCTCCGCCCTACCCCACCTCCGGCTGAATGGGCGCTTATGGTAAGAATCAAGTTCAGCTAGGAAAATCAGGTTCACAGTTTCAGATTCAGTCCCCTTACAAGAGCATCCCACTTCTATTCAGGTATCATCACTTATTTTACCTATTTCCTAATCTGGTGCACATTTGACAATCTTTTTGGCCTCTCAGCATCCAAATTCCCTTCCAGCACAAGGAGAAGCAGAGCCAGCCTCCCTTTATAGAAACCAAAAGTCCCCAACTGGTTCCTGGGCTCCCTTGACGGTGGGGCACAGGCATGGGATCCAGAATCTACCCATGGCCCGCAAACCCCACGTTTCCAGCTAGAAGCTGGTGGCCGGAAAGCAGAGAGACCCTGGAGGCCCTCTGGTAGAGGCAGCCAGTGCAGCAACATGGTGCACTTCTAGAGAAACCCGCTGCCGGGCGGAGCTGGTGGTGATGACTAGCGCTGGGCACTTGTGGGGTTGGAAGTGCACACCAACGCGGTGGTGAGCCCGTTGCACTGGCCCTGCCCGTGGCCCAGGTACCCTCCACTCCCAGCTGCAAAACTAAAGCTATATGATATCCTTCTAATAAATCCCTTTCCCACCTAGATCAGTCAGAAATGCTTTCTGTTGCTTGCAACTAGGGACCCTACCGGTAGACTAGACTATTTTTGAACTTCCAGATTGTGGGTTTTGATTATTATAAACAGTCCAGAACAAACACATCTGAAGAGCTAACTTGGTATCCTTGTCTAATTATCTCATTAAGGAAAACCAAATGGTAGAATTGTTGGGGGACTCATACTTTTAAGGGTTTTGATACAGAAAATATTAAATAATGTAAGGGAGAGGAGATTCTCCTTTACTCTCTGGGTCTCTGGCTGGGCCCAAGGATTAAACTGATAACCAGACAGATGAACAGGAGAAAAGCACACACATTTGAAGTTTTACATGAACATGGGAGTCTTCACAAGAGAACGAAGACCCTAAGATGTGACCAGAGCAGGAAGCTCTTATACCTTTGAGACAAAGAAACAAGAATTTGTGAAGTATTGACAAGACGGAGGGACGGGGGGTAGGGGTAAGAGATGGTGAAGAAACTGGGAAGATAAGGGTTAGTTTAACAAAGTTTGTTTATATACAGCCTTCTCAGCCCTAAATTTTCTGTCTCTGATGATAAGGATGCCTTCTACCCTCTAGCCAAGGAAGGTCCCTTTCACATTGGATGTTTAGCTGCTTTCAGGAGGGTAAACAGGGTCAGATTATCCTTCTTGTACCTGCTATTTCTTAAGTACCTTTATTTATTTATTTAAAAAGATTTATTTATTTGACAGACAGAGATCACAAGTAGGCAGAGAGGCAGGCAGAGAGAGAGGGGGAAGCAGGCTCCCCGCTGAGCAGAGAGCCCAATGCAGGGCTTGACCCCAGGACCCTGAGACCATGACCTGAGCTGAAGGCAGCCGCTTAATCCACTGAGCCACCAGGTGCCTCTCTTAAGTACCTTTAATTCAAAATAATCAATACATCCAAGTGGCATATTTTAAGGTGAGGTATTCTGAAGCCCTCCAATTATATTCTCACCTGCAGTCTATTTATGAGCCCATCTCCCTACAGCATGTTTATTACCCCAGAATTCATCTTAATAAGACTCATTTCTCTGTGCGTGTGCATGCATGTGGGTCCAGGCCAGCTGGAATGCTATCTCCCTTCCATCCCTGCGGAGCCCCCAGGCCCTTCCTCCCAGACTTGCGGATCAACTGTTGCATTGTAATTCTTCCTTACGTAGTTTGGAGCTCCTCCCAACTCATATCCACTAGAAAAATGTCATTAAACTGAAGCACGATATGAATGAAAGAAAACCAGTCACAAATAAACGCCCTGCGTCATTCTCTCACCCAGGGGTGAGCCCTGTCCTGTCCTCATATCCAGGCTAGAGGCTTACTGGTTGGCCACAGTTAGCTCAGGTGGGGAGGAGGGAGCCTGGGCAGGGCTGGGCCCCTGAAAGCATTGGGGTGGAGAAATGTCCAGCTCCTCGCATGGGAGGCCGTACTTGCCCCGCCAACCCCCACCCCCAAACTCTTCCCTTTAACCTATATATAAAAGGGAGCCACCAGGTTCAGCCCGCACCACAGCCATGAGGAGAAAGGGGCTGTTCTCTGCTCCTGTGATTGAGGCTTTGCTGCTTCTCCTGTTGCCTGGGATTGCCTCCCATGTAAGTAGTGTTCGATCTCCCCTTGACATTGAAGGTGCTTTCTGTCACGTGCTCTCCCCTCGCTGATGACTCCTGAGGAGCCACGTCTGCCCTTCCTGCAGCAAAGGAGTCTCTCAGGCTGAAGCAGGAGGTGTAGGGGGTGAGGGACATGGCTGGGGTGTATTTTGGTCTCCTGTAAAGACAGCGGCCCCCACTTCCTGAGGGAGGTCCCAGGAAGCGTGCTAAGTGCTTTATACACATTACCCCATTTAATCCGTTCAATAACTTAATTATATTTTCAGATGAGAGAATTGAAGGTCAGGAAAAGTCAGCTCAGGAAGGGGTTTAAGGTCTATACACCGTCAGAGTGTTCGGATTTGGGAGAAGATCAAGGCTCTGAGCAGAGGTGAGGCCAACACTTTGCTTTTTGGCGTATGCTGAGAGGTTCAGGAGCTCCCAAGATGCCATAGCTTCTGGTTTTCCCTGGCCCTTTCCTGGGTTAACCTCATTATGTATACTGGGATGATTTTAAATTTTTTAAAAAGATTTATTTCTTTTAGAGAGAGAATGCAAGTGGGGGTGAGGGGAGGAGCAGAAGAGGGAGAGAAGCAGACTCCCCGTGGAACAGGGACCCCCATGTGAGGCTCCATCCCAGAACTGTGGGATCATGACCTGAGCCAAAGGCAGATGCTTAACCAACTGAGCCTGTTTTCTGCCTATGGACATGGGCAGAATACTAGTTAATTTACATGGGTTAAAAACAGTGGGTTCTCTGTGGCCTTCATGGCAGGGCCTTCACGGAAAGGCAAGGCAAGCCAAGACTCAATGGGGCCTTCACGGCAAGGCAAAAAGTTCATCTGCCGGCACCCTGCATAGCCTAGAATGCTATGGGGAAGTTGGGGGAAGGCTGGCCTCCCTCCTACAGGCCTTTTACGGCAGGGAGTGATCATAGTGATTTTGTTCGAGGGACGCCTCTGGTTGCCTTGACTCCAGGCGCGTGGGAACACCACACAGGAGTGGGGGGTGGGACAGCACCCAGGAGTCGGGTTTGAGTGATTTTCTTGGTAATGAACCGTTTCTACTTTTTCAGGAACATGGCAGTTTCCTCTTCAGTTTCATCTCCCTTGGGTTGTCCTAACCCACTGGAAACAATTTGGATTGTAAGATCTAAGGAAAAAGTGGGGCACCTGGGTGGCTCAGTGGGTTAAGCCTCTGCCTTCGGCTCATGATCTCGGGGTCCTGGGATCGGGTCCCACATCGGGCTCTCTGCTAAGAAGGGAGCCTGCTTCCCTTCCTCTCTCTCTGCCTGCCTCTCTGCCTACTTGTGATCTCTCTCTGTCAAATAAATAAATAAAATCTTTTAAAAAAAAATCTAAGGAAAAAGAAACTAATCTTCTTCCGTAACAATGCATGACCTCGGTACTCCTTAGGAGAGAAGGAAAAATGGCCCGTTAACGGGACAGTAAACTTTAATACGATCTAGATCTGTATCTCAAGAAACGGGGCAAATGGACAGAGATGCTCTATGTTCGGGCTTTCTTGCCTCTAGATCAGGTTCCGGACCTAAGGGCCTGTTGCAGAATGTGTTCGGCCACTAATCAGACCAACAAATCCCCTCCTGATGTATTGGATAATGACTGTCTGAACACTAATGAATCTGAGTTGTCAGAGGAAGCACAGGCCTCTCCGAATGAAGAGGCCTTCGATCCTGTCACTTCTCCTGATGAGCCTGAAGGCCCTTCTCTACCCAGCCCAGCGGAGCACACGAGGAGCAGACTTCTTACCTCCCTGGAGCTCCCCCTAAATCAGCGTTATATCCTCCTTGGGAGGTTGCCAACGGAGAAATGGGCACTATACGAGTCCACGTCCCGTTCTCCAGGGCAGACTAGGGTCAAAACAACAATTAGGACAATATTCTGAAAACCCTTCTCCATATATTGAGGGTTTTCAACAAATATCCATTATGTTTGATTTGATCTGGCCATATATATGTGTGTATATATAAAATATTATATAAATAATATAAAAATAATAATTCATATATAATAAAATATAAATACATATATATATATATAATATTGCATCCATCTATCTATCTATCTATCTATCTATCTATCTATCTATCTATCTCAATCATACTAACTCGCTGCTGCACCCCTGAGGGGAAAAACAACCACATCTGGGTAGGTGCCCAAGAGTTTGTTGATGACAACAAGGGACAGAGAACATTATCCGGTGGGGGGCGCTGCTGTCCCAAACACTGAGTCACATTGGAACTATCAGGAGGCTAGTTAGGGAAGAGAGGGACAAGATCGTATGATCACCTGCCTGACAGAAGAAATGAGAAAAGGCTTTACTAAAGGTATACATTTTAACAAAATTCAGGAAGTCACACTAGGAGCTGATAAAAATCCTGCTCTATTTTGGAGTCACTTAGTAGACGAAGCTATCGGCAAGTATGGAAACCTGGACCCAGGGACACCTGAGGGAATAACTATTTTAAACAGGCAGTTTAGAAATCTTTCCGTACCAGACATCTACCTAAAATGGCTTTAGGCCCTCAAACACCCACTCAACATCTCTTGGAGGTGGCCACAGGAGTTTTTAGTAATAGGGACATGATATTAAAACAGGAAAACGACCAGAGGGCTAAATTAGAGGATGAGATACCGGCTCGAATACTGGCTGCCAGGACTGAGAACTCCCCACGACACCCGGCTAACCCGGAAGGAGGCAAAGGCCGCTTCCGGGTGAAAGGTCGGGTGAGACCCCATGCTTCCGATGAGGCCAGATTGGACATGGTGAGAAAGGGGCAGGCAGGGCTAGGTAGGGAGAGATGGGTAAGGGGCTACATGATCACGTTCATAGAAATCTCCCAAATGCGGAGGTGTAAGGAAACCGGAGACAAGGGAACGCTCCAGAGCACCCTGCCTGAGCTGTCCGAGGGGGAAGTCTTATTTATGACGGTCTCGGGGCGCCTGGGTGGCTCAGTGGGTTACGCCTCTGCCTATGGCTCAGGTCATGATCTCAGGGTCCGAGGATCGAGCCCTGCATTGGGCTCTCTGCTCAGTGGGGAGCCCACTCACCCCCTCCTCGCCCCTCTGCCTGCCTCTCTGCCTGTTTGTGATCTCTCTCTCTGTCAAATAAATAAATAAAATCTTTATTTATGGTGGTATCCTGCGGTCAAAAGAAAATAACCAGAACCCTAAAAAGAAGTAAGCCATTAAAGACTATCACTAGCCCTTAATCAATGGTGTTGCCAGGAGAGAAGTCAAAAAGATACGGGTTACCTGGTTAAGTTTCAATAAAAGACCAACCCAAAAAGCTCTCAGTGGCCCCCCTGTCGGAACCCCTCTCACTCCTGAGAGCTTTTCTTTCTGTACCCTTGCTTAATAAAAACTCTATCGCTTTACTCACAAGAATGAATGTCTGTGAGATTCATTCTCTGACTCCACGAGACAAGAACCTAGTTCTCCCACTTCAGTTGGAGCAGTAAATGTCCCAAGAAGGGCTCTCCCTCTGGGCCATGTCCAGCATGTAAAAAAGAAGGACGTTGGAAGAGAGACTGTCCTCGTCTCCAGAGAGAGAGGAGGTCAGGCACTCACGTCCTGCCAGAGAGGAAGCAGAACTAGAGGGTCCTCCATGACGGGACCGTGAGGCTGGTTGGTCTGGCTCTTTTGATGTCAAGATGATTGAGTCCCGGGTTGCCCTAGAAGTGGGAGTTGAGTTTACCAATTTTCTTATGGATACAGGTGCCACTTACTCTCTCCTTGTTCAGCCCTCTGGCCTTACTTGTCTTTCTAGCCATAGAGTTGTCTGTATAGAAGGGGAAACTGAAACACACCATCAGACTGTTACTCTAATTTGTAAATACAAAAGCCAATTGCTTACTCATGGTTTTCTGGCCCTTCTGTCTCGTCCCACTCCATTACTCAAGCAAGGCTTGACCTAAAACTAGGAAGCAGTTTTGCTTTTTTTTTTTTTTAAAGATTTTATTTATTTATTTGACAGAGGGAGATCACGGATCACGAGTAGGCAGAGAAGCAGGCAGAGAGAGAGAGGAGGAAGCGGGCTCCCCACTGAGCAGAGAGCCCGATGCGGGGCTCAATCCCACGACCCCGGGATCATGACCTGAGCCGAAAGCAGAGGCTTTAACCCACTGAGCCACCCAGGCGCCCCAGCAGTTTTGCTCTTACAAAAGAAGAGGATGGTATTCTCTCTTTAACACTCGGAGAACAAAACCCTTACCCTGATATCCCTTTTGATATTTGGAAGGAAGTTAACCCACAGGTCTGGGATTATGATGTCCCCAGAAGGGCTCTTAAAGCACAACCAGTTAAAGTGACCTTAAAAGACCCAGTTGCTATGCCTTATAGAAGACAATATGCCTCAAAGGCTGAGACAAAGGCTTATTGATATATTTCTCACACATGGTATTTTAAAACCATTTCATTCTGTTTATAACACTCCAATTTTACCAGTAAAAAAGCCAATAGGAGGGCTCAGTTGGTTAAGCGTCTGCCTTTGGCTCGGGTTGTGCGGTCTTGGGATCGAGTCCCACATCTGGCTCCTTGCTCAGTGGGGAGCCTGCTTCGCCCTCTGCCCTTCCTCCCTGCTCATGATGGTTCTCTGTCTCTCTCTGTCTCTTAATCTCTCTCTCTCTCAAATAAATAAATGATTTCTTCAAAAAAGAAAAGAAAAATCAAATGGAGAATATTGAGTGGTACAAGACCTAAGGGCCATAAATGAAGCAGTCATACGTATTCATCCCAGAGTGCCAAACCCATATACTATTCTCATCCTGGTCCCTGGGGATGCCAACTGGTTTACTGTACTTGATTTAAAAGACACCTTCTTTTGCATCCCTTTGAATGGGCCTCCCCTTCCAGCCTGCTGAATGAGCCCGGACAGTCTTGCCATGGGGATTTAAAGACACTCCTCCCTTATTCTGGGCTGCACTTAGCAAAGACCTCCGTGATATCACTCTGCCTCAAGGGCCTATAATTCAGTATGTGGGGGATATTTTAATCTGTGGCCCAACAGAGGAAATCTGATAAAAATTCTATAACCTTACTTAATTTCTTGGCAGACAGATGGTATCATGTCTCTCCTAAAAAGGTGCAAATATCTGAGCAGAAAGTATGATATTTGGGATATGAACTAACACCATATCACTATACTCTATCTACTGATAGAAAAAAGGCTCTAGGGTGCCTGGGTGGCTCAGTGGGTTAAGCCGCTGTCTTCGGCTCAGGTCATGATCTCAGGGTCATGGGATTGAGCCCCGCATCGGGCTCTCTGCTCAGCAGGGAGCCTGCTTCCCTCCCTCCCTCTCTGCCTGCCTCTCTGTCTACTTGTGATCTCTCTCTGTCAAATAAAAAAAAATAAAATCTTTAAAAAAAAAAGAAAAAGAAAAAGAAAAAAGGCTCTATTAGATCTTGAGCCCCCAACTACTAAGAAACAACTCTGAACTTTCCTCGGCGTGGCAGGCATTTGCTGCCTAGGGAATCCCTGGATTGGGGCTCATGGCCAAGCCCTTGTATGATTCAATTAAAGGTCTTGATGAAGAGCCTTTACTCTGGACTGAAGCCCAGCAGACAGCCTTCAGAACGTTAAAAACTAAACTCCTATCAGTCCCAGCCTTGGTTCTACCAAATTTAGAAAAATGTTTTACTTTATACATGCAGAGAAATGGGGCCAAGCCTTGGGAGTTATCACCCAAAAATAGGAGATGAAACAAGACCAGTGGGCTATTTTTCTAAGTCACTCGACAGTGTAGCACGAGGGTGGCCGGCTCATCTCTGAGCGGTGGCTGCAACTGCCCTCCTGGTAGAGGAAGCATCAGACCTTAGTATGGCACAGTCCCGAACTGTGATGACCTCACACCAGGTCCACAGTGTTTTAGGAACTAAAGATTAGCAATGAATGACTGGGACAGTGGGGGTTGGGGGTGGTGTGCAACTTACTAAACACCAGGCTGTGTTTTTAAACATACCTGAAGTGGTCCTTAAGACCTGTCAGACTTAGGGGCGCCTGGGTGGCTCAGTGGGTTAAAGCCTCTGCCTTCGGCTCGGGTCATGATCCCAGGGTCCTGGGATCGAACCTCGCATGGCTCTCTGCTCAGCGGGGAGCCTGCTTCCTCCCTCTGTCTCTCTCAGCCTGCCTCTCTGCCTACTTGTGATCTCTGTCTGTCAAAAAAAAAAAAAAAAAGACCTGTCAGACTTAAGGGCTCCTGGGTGGCTCAGTCAGTTAAGCATCTACCTTTGGCTCAGGTCATGGGATCAAGCCCCGAATTAGGCTCTCTGCTCAGTGGGCAGTCTGCTTCTCCTTCTCCCTCTGCTGCTACTCCCCCTGCTTGTTATCTCTCTCCCTCAAATACATAAATACAGTCTTAAAAGAAAAAACAAAAAGAAACTTGTCATTTGGTCTGGACCTGACCATTGTACTTCTATAGAACATAACCGTTCTGGGGTTATTGATCTCGTTCATTCTACCCAATCAGACTTAAAATATTCTCCTATTGATAAAGCAGATGACAGTGTTTAGTGGTGACGGTAGTTTTATGGAAAAGAGGATAAGAAAAGCTGGGTATGCAATCGTCGGTCTAACTCAGACTATTGAAGCCAAAGCTCTCCCAAGAAATACATCTGCCCCCAAAACAGTTCGTAGCATTCACTCGTGCTTTACCATTGGCAAAGGACCTCGGAATCAGTATCTACACTGACTATAAAATATGCCTTCCTGGTCCTACAGGTGCACGGGGCAACCTGGAAAGAGAGGGGGCTATTATAAAGTCCTAACTCTCCCATTAAATATGGACCTGAAATAACAGATCTCCTAGAGACTGTGCATGAACCCAAAGAGGTGACTGTAATTCATCTCAGGTGACACCAAAAGGACAGGTCCCTGGAATCAGAAGGGAATAACACAGCAGACGTGCAGCCCGGGAGGCTGCTCAAAGCCTGCTAGTACCAGTCTCCTACCAGTCCTGCCGCCAACAAATGTATATCCCCAGTCTATTCAGATCAAGAAACCTGAGTAGCCCAGGAACGGGGATTTTCAAAAAATGCACAGGACTCGTTTATAACTGATGGAGGAAAAGTCTTTGTACTCAAAGGCAACCAATGGAAATTAATGCAGGGTATACATCAGACTACTCATTTGGGTAGCAAGGCCTGGAACAAATGGTTAAAAACACCTTTGATGGGATTCGCTTAATCACTACCATTGAACAGGTTTCTCAATCCTGTGCTATTTGCGTACAACCAAATCCAGACGGAGCTATTGGTGCCTCCCCGTGCCCCCTGGCTTTTAAGGCCAGTACGAAGGCGGGGAACATATCCTGGGGAGGACCAGCAATTAGATTTTATGCAGATGCCATCATGGAAAGGATATAAATACTTCCTGGTTTAAACAGATACCTTTACCGGATGGATAGAGATCTTTCCTTGTAGAACAGAAAAGGCCACTAAGGTATTAAAAACTTTGCTAAGGGAAATTATCTCTAGATTTGGACTCCCTGAGTCAACGGACCATCGGACCATCTTTTATTGCACAAATAACTCAGCAAATAGCTTAGGCCTTAAAGATTAATTACTGGTGGGAGACAAACCATAAGAGACTCTAAGGGAAATTATCTCTAGATTTGGACTCCCTCAGAGTCAACAGACCATTGGACCATCTTTTATTGCACAAATAACTCAGCAAATAGCTTGGGCCTTAAAGATTAATTACTGGTGGGAGGCAAACCATAAGAGACTCTTAACTCTAGGAAACAAATTGAGGATTGCTGGAGAGGAGGGGGATGGGGTGAGGGGGGTTAACCGGGGGATGGGCCTTAAGGAGGGCACTGATGTAATGAGCATTGGGTGTTACATGCAACTGATGAATCACTAAACTCTACCTCTGAAACTGATAATACACTGTATGTTAATTGATGAAGTTCTAGAACCTAGGTGAGGTTTGGTGGGGTGAGGTCCGGAGCCGATGGCCAAGAAAGAATTCTTGAGACATCTTTGGTGCAAAACGGTGGTTTATTAAAGCACGGGGACAGGACCCGTGGGCAGAAAGAGCTGCTGCTGCCCCGGGTTGTGAGGGATGGCAGGCTATCTATGTGCCCTGCGGTTGGGGGAAGGTGAGGGAAAGGGAGGTTTCAACGGAGCTTTCATATGCTAATTCTTTCTTTTTTTTTTTAAGATTTTATTTATTTATTTGACAGACAGAGATCACAACTAGGCAGAGAGGCAGGCAGAGAGAGAGGAAGGAAGCAGGCTGCCCGCTGAGCAGAGAGCCCCATGTGGAGCTCGATCCCAGGACCCTGAGATCATGACCTGAGCTGAAGGCAGAGG
>JAHRIG010000286.1:8659-29548 GCA_020311275.1 Eira barbara | reverse complement strand
TGTCGAGTATCATCCTGAGTCTATCACCTGATTTACTAGAAAAAAAAAAGCAGGGCAGAGGTCCCTGGCCTCTCTTTCCCTTGGTCAGGTACATGTGTTCCTCCTCCTTTCTTCCCTTCCCTTCTTTCTCTACTAAAACCTGGTTTGAGGCTGATGGTCTCCAAAACCTCTCCTGCCATACTCTGTCAGGAAGACATTAGGCATCACCACCTTCTCAGGCACACCGCGTGTCTCTAAAAGTGTCATAGGCACAGAAACACCTACCAGGGTGCCATGAACAACTTGTGGGGCTGGACGTTCACTGCAAGGATGACCACAAGATCACATCATTGTTATGTGATTCTATCTTGAAATTAGTTATACTCTGGCTGAGGAACTCTTGGAATCAAACTGTTTTCAATGTCACTAAGGAACACCTGGGGTTGGGGAATGTTATTCTGGCTCCTATGCTCTTGTTCTCTGTATGATTTTGTATCAACCAGACACTGAGGGACAAACAACCACAGACTGTGCTGGAACCAGAATGGATCAGGCAGAGACGCTCAGCTCCCAGGCCCCTGTTCTGCTCAGAGTTTGCGCTCAGCTCCCCCTGCAGTCCCCGTCACTGTGTCATTCGTGGCACAGAAGTACACAGCTGAATCTGAGGCTTGCACTGAGCGTTTCTCCAAGTGAAAGGAATTGGATTTGCCATCGTAGGTGGCTTCAAATCCTTTGTTGCTTCCTTTCTCCTTGTCCTTCAAGGCTTTCAGGAGGAGCTCTGGACCTCTTCCTGGATACTGGACATACCAGAAAAGGGCAGGGTACCCGGATGCTGAATAAGTACAATTCATAGTCAGGAAAGCCTCTTCTAAGAGGGTCACTTGGCCTTCCGTCTGAGTCACTGAGTCTCCACGGGTTTGGCCTGAGGAAAAAGAAAAGAGACCTGTGTCACCTTCGGCATGAAGCTCTTGGATAAATTGTAGTTAAACTTTTTACTGATACAAAAGAAAAAGAAATCAAATTTTAAGAAGGATTTAACTTACCAAGCATTAAGAGTACCACAGTCACCAAGCCAGGAGAACACTTCATCTCTGGAGTGTCACCTAAATAATGTTCTTCATTCTTACCATGAATAAGTTTGGAGTGACAGAGAAATGATCAGTGGAAGCCCACATTTCACACAGAAAATGTGATTGTGGTAGGAAGCTGCACCCCCTGGCGGACAGGGGCTGAAATGGGTGCTTGTTGACCAGAATCCTTAAACACTGAAAAACATGACCAGACTGGTCATGCAATGACTACTCCAGACCTCTTTACAAAATCCAGTCCCTTGAGAAGCATTAGTAGCTGAACTAATGAGTATCTCTTGGATATGTCAATTCACAAAAAATCATGTGGTTGATGTCAGTGAGTATGTTTTTAAGGTATGTCATTGCTCCCAAATACTATAAAGACGATGAGGTTTCTTAACTTTCTATCTTTTCTTAACCCTTTCATGTATCCCCTGCATTCTACTAGAAAGAAACAGCAAATACATTAATTATTTCATGTATTCATGAAAATTTTTTTTAAATTTTCATCAAAACAAAGTCTCAGGTTTAAAAAGACACTGGTAGAAGCTAAGATAAAATGTTTGATAAAATGTTTGAGCAGGTCATCATAAATACGAATTCCAAGATGGTCCTTACGTAAACACTTCTCTAAAAACATAAAAGCAAAACCAAGGAAAAGTTCAATTAATTCTATCTTGGTTGCAGAAAATTTGGCACTAAATTTTGTAAAGTATCACTATGAATGATTGATTTGATGATCCATGAGAACAAGATGTAGCAAAGCCAGGACAGCTGCCTAGTGCAGCCAAATGATACCAACGAACACTTGCAATAATCCACCAGAGACAACACCTCACACTGGGAATATACTGGATGCAACATTAAACCAAACACTAGTGGGGAGATTTTTCTAGGGTGGCAGACAATGGGGCTTTTGATGCCTTTCTGAGAGTCAATGAAATCCCAAAATCCTGGAAAGGTGGGATATGCTCTGAAATACTGTCCTAAGGAAACATTTGAGTATCTCCAAAGGGATCTAACACAGTTGCATTCCCTGCATGAGCTAAGAGTGTGGATGGGTAATAGTATTTTATTTTCTAAATGGATTGAACCATTCTCTTTCCTGAAAGCCAAACAATCACAAGAGTCAAATATCAGGGGGGCCTGGGTAGCTCAGTCGGTTGAGCGTCTGCCTTCACCTCAGGTCCTGATCCCGAGGTCCTGGGATCGAGTCCAGGATCCTGCTCAGAGAGGAGCCTGCTTCTACTCCCTCTGGCTGCCATTCCCATGCCTGTGCTCTCTCTCTCTCTCTCTCTCCCTCTCTGTCAAGTAAATAAATAAGATTTTTTTTAAAGAGTCAGATATCAATTGGATTTGTGTTTAATGCCTATACCATTTCAAATACTCTCTAGAGGGCAGAGAAAATGTCTCTGGGAAAGTTAGGCAAAGTTAGGACTCACATAGAAACTTCTCTTCTTCTATCACACCCAGAGCCTGTGGAAAAGTGGAAACAACAAATGCAATGTTAAACTGAAATGAGTTACTGTAACAGTTACCCTTGAACTACTGTGGTCTGGTACAGCCTTAGCCTTCATGGCCCTGTGTCTTCCTTACAAAGTGCTAGGCTGTCTCACTTCGAACTAGTCACTGTAGCCCACATAACTCAGATGTCCCAACCCATACACATTCCAACCTTCCCAAACTATTGAACTAGATAAGTAAAGCCTTGACATTCTTCCTTTCATCACAGGTACAGACTGCTCTGTGGACATTCATTTCATCACCATTACATGACCTAAACCTTTGGTGCCCTGAACAAAATCCCAGAAAAAAACTGTCATTGAGAATTGTGAAATAACATTATACGTAAAATTTATTACTAATTCAGCAGATAAAGTAGAGGAAATGGATCCTTGGTTACATGTTTATTAAATACTATGACATCCTACATTCTTCACTGACAGAAATTGAAAAAGTTACTCATATTAGAGATCTTAAACTGATGTTCTCTGGAGAAACAGCAGAAGCAGACAGTCCACGATGACTGTAAACATAATATCCTAGGAAAAAAAACATGTAACTGCATGACAAACAGCTCCATCTAAAACAATTAGAAAAGAATGCTCACCACCAGGCTCTTTGTTTTTTTGACTCTTTCCTTTGCTGTGCAGAAGTTCTTTATTTTAATGAAGTCCCAAAAACCAATGATGCATTGTATGGTGACTAACATAACACAATTAAAAAAAAAATAGGAACTGAATAAAAGTTAAGGTTAAAAAAAGAAGAAAAGAATTCTCCTAGATATTAGGAACCACTGATTTTAATACTTTCCTTTGTATCCTTTAGAGGTTATTTTTAATCCTTTTAGACATATTTTCTCACTTTAATGGTAAAATCATAGATATTTCTGGTTATCCTGAATGTTTTTTCACTAATAAAATAACTTGCATGGGTATAGTCTTTATTTGAGACAATACCCACCCTAGTGCTATAGTTCAGCTCTGCGCAGACAATGCTAGAGCAAAAATGCATAAGAATTATTGGGTAAGGCCAGCAGATACATGAAAAAGTGCTTCACATCATTCAGCATCAGAGAAATACAAATCAAAACCATACCAGCTAGAATGGCTAAAATTAACACGTTCAGGAAACAACAGATGCTGGCGAGGATGCAGAGAAAGGGGAACCCTCCTACACTGTTGGTGGGAATACAAACTGGTGCAGCCACTCTGGAAAACAGCATGGAGTTGAAAATAGAGCTACCCTATGACCCAGCAATCGCACTGCTCTGTTTTGACCCTAAAAATACAAATGTAGTGATCCAAAGGGGCATGTGCCCCCAAATGTTTATAGCAGCAATGTCCACAAGAGCCAAACTGTGGAAAGAACCTAGATGTCCACCAACAGATGAATGGATAAAGAAGATGTGGTATATATATATATAATGGAATACTATGCAGCCATCAAAAGAGATGAAAACTTGCCATTTGCAACGACGTGGATGGATCTAGAGGGTATTATGCTGAGTGAAATAAGTCGATCAGAGAAAGACAATTATCATATGATCTTCCTGATATGAGGAATTAGAGGGTCAAAGTGGGGGGCTTGGAGGATAGGGAAGGATGAAATGAAACAAGATGGGATCAGAAGGGAGACAAACCATAAGAGACTCTTAATCTCATGAAACACACTGAGGGTTGCTGGGGGGATGGAGGATGGAGAGAGTAGTTGGGTTCTGGACATTGGGGAGGGTATGTGCTCTGGTGAATGTTGTGAAGTGTGTAAGCCTCATGATTCACAAACCTGTACCACTGGTTCAAATAATACATTATAGGTTAGTAAATTAGTTAGTTAATTAATTAATTAATTAAAGAAAAAGTAAAAAGAAAAGAATTATTGGATATGTTATTCACATCAACTCCTAGAAAAGCGAAATAATAACCATACCCTAATGCTACTGCTAGAGTGAATCTTCATCCATTAGATTACCCCTAAAATGTGAGAAAGTTTCTATTGATAAAAATTTAGAATGGAGTTTGTACAACTCAACTCGTGTACAGAATTTGACTCAACTTGATTATGAGAGATGAACTAACCTTCAACACCAATTCTGCATTATCAATTGCCAAATATATTTTGTAGAACTATAAATCGAGTCTCTAAAGGAATTCAAACACTTGAAATGATGAGCTTGTTCCAATGAAAATAACTTCAAATTTCAAAACTTCGGGCGTAGGAAACACCGAGACTGGTGACAGAGGTGAGGTCATGTGTGTGCCTGTGGCATGTGCTTCCTCCCGCCAAAGCACATAGTTCTCAAAAGCTCATGTGTTGAATGCTCCAATCAATATGACATTTTTAAAACACAAAAATAAGAATAGAACAATATTTGTAAGGATTTGGGAATATGGAATTGTGTAATGGCAAAAGAATAGCACAAAGGACTTTTGGAGAGTAAACTATTTTGTATCATGATCCTATGATGGTTATATACAGATGAGGATCTTTACAATGTACTAATCCTTATAGATGAGGATCTATACAGTGTACTAATATTCAAAATTCAGAGACCTGTACACCAAAGATAGTCACTTTTCCATAAAATTCTTTTAAAATTAAAATCTTAGGGGCACCTGGGTGGTTCAGTTGGCTAAGTGTCTGCCTTTGGCTTAGGTCATAATCCCAAATCCTAGGATTGAACCCCACACTGGCTCCCTGCTCATCAGAGAGCCCACTTCTTCCTCCACCTCTGCCCCTCACCCCAGCTCCTGCACTCTCCCTCTTTCTCTCTCTCTCTCTCCCGTTCACTCAAATAAAAAAATAGAAACTTTAAAAAAAGAAAACACTTCAATTGATGTATTTTAATTAATTAAATATATAAATAAATAATTTAAACACCGAGATGAAAATGGCAAAATAGGAATTTTCTATCTTCTCCCCCCCCCAAAAAATCTACTTAGCTTCACAATCATACATTAAACTAGAGAAAGTGCCTATGAAAAAGTCCAACAGAAAAGACACAACACATTGTGGGGCAAAACTAGTCTGATCTTGACAGATAGAGGAGGGCACGACAACCAATTTGCTTTACCCTCCTCACCCCTGCCCATGTGGCACAACTCTGAGCCAAGAGACACCTTCCACCCTGTGATTTCCCCAATAGAGGGAAATGAGAACCTCTGAATGAGCACAGGGCTCCCCAAGCTTCAGAGGATGCTGCCAAAGAGAACCTTCTTTCTAGACCCATTCAGAATACTGAGGTGTACTGCTCACTGGTGAGTGGGGTGCACCTAGCAGAACAGCACCCCGGGCTCCTGGAGGGCAGTAAAACAACATGGACCTTAGAAATCACCGCACAACCTCCAATAGGAATCTGTCCATGAGCAGAAGACATTAACAGACACTTCTCCAAAGAAGACATACAAATGTCTAACAGACACATGGAAAAATGTTTGACATCATTAGCCATCAGGGAAATTCAAATCAAAACCACATTGAGATAAAATCTTACATCAGTTAGAACGGCAAAAATTGACAAGGCAAGAAACAACAAATGCTGGAGAGGATGTGAAGAAAGGGGAACCCTCTTACACCGTTGGTGGGAAGGCAAGTTAGTACAGCCACTTTGGAAAACAGTGTGGAGGTTCCTCAAAAAGTTAAAAATAGAGCTCCCCTATGACCCAGCAATTGCACTCCTGGGTATTTACCCCAAAGATACAGATGTAGTGAGAAGAAGGGTCACATGCAGTCAGCACCATCCTGGAGAAAGCAAACAAAAGGGAGACTCTCAGCACCGAGTCTGGCTTCATAGGATCCAGAGAAGGCCTAAAAGTCTGTACTTCCTTCTTCTAGGATGTAAGAAACAAATAAGCCAACTATGCTGAAGGTTTAAAGCCTGAATGTGTCTGGATCTGAGACTCAGTGCACACTCAGGCTAAAACACTTGTTTTCTTCCACTGCATCAATTCTCACCTCAGTCTGATCAAGCATTCAAACCTGTAGGAACTGCACCCTCTCTCTTGTTTCTAATTGATTTAAGAGGAAACAAATGAATAATATAGAAGCATCCTTCCTTCTGACTCCATTATCAGGCTTGGAGGAAAGTCACTGATCAGGAGTTGTCTTCCTTCTACTGCACAGGAGCTGGCAGTATAAGGAGGGAAGGAATCAAGATCATTGACATGTTGGGCTACAGTTCTAACCTCCTTTGGTCAGGTGTGATAAGCTGAATTTAATCTGAGGACTTCCTCAGTAAGAGAAAGCCAGTTACCAAATACCTAGCAACCATAGCTCAGCTAAGAGGAACCACTGTCACCCTACCAATTACCAATTATATCCACCGTTAGTTAGGAAGACTTGGAGGGACCTTGAAAGGAGCCCACTACCCGCGAGCAGGGGCGGGAGAATGAGAGAATGAAATATTTACTCACTTTGTTTCATTCCAGTGATTTCTCATCAGCACGAGAATTATTTCTTTTAAATAAAGGTTGCCATTAATGTTGTTTAATTCAGTCGAACATGAACATGTGGAGGGAGGTTGGTAGCACGTCATCTCTACATTAGCCATCAGTCCAAAAGCCTTTGTGCAATCTACTAATAGTAAGGTGGCTGACACATGCTTACAAAAATTTTCCCATATATCTCAGAAAGAAAGGCTCTCATTATGATAACAAAAAATTACAAGTTCAAAAATAAATTGAATAGTCTTCTAACAGCAGAGCATCATTAAGAAAGAGAGATAAAAATGGAAAGAAACAGTGTGTTCTCAAACAATCAAATATTCACATATACGCTTTAAGGACTTTTATTTTTCAGAGATCAATTTATAAATATAATTCAAACAGAAAGCTTAAATTAAAATTATGAGTCAGTAACAGAATTCTCCTTTCCTTCTTTCATTAACATCTACTGACAATTATGTGGAAAAGTTTTCCTAGGTACATAAACTATACAAATGAATGAAATACAAAATTCATTCTCCTAAATTGTATGAGGGAATTATTGTGAACAGATACAGAATTTTATAAATGAGAATATATTTCTGAGATTTATCTGAAGCTCACATTGTTAAATCACTCCCTATCTTGATTTCCCTCAAACACCCAAATAGTACATACCAGCCCTAGGCTCCAAAGGAAAACCCGTGACCTAATTCCTGAACAAGAAAGTGATCAAAGCACATAGAAATGGTGGTCAAATAGATACAAATTATTTCACTACACCTGTATCTTTAGGATAAAAACCTAGTAGTGCAATTGCTGGGTTGAGGGTTGGCTCTATTTTTAATGTCTTGAGGAACCTCTAAACTATTTTCCAGAGTGGCTGTACCAGCTTGCATTCCCAACAGTGTAAGAGGGTTCCCTTTCCCCACATCATCACCAACACTTGTTCTTTCCCATCTTGTTAATTTTTGCCATTCTGACTGATGTAAGGTGATATCTCACTGTGGTTTTGATTGGTATTTCAGCGATGGCTAGTGATATTGGACATTTTTTCATGTGTCTGTTAGCCATTTGTATGTCTTCTGGGAGAAATGTCTGTTCATGTCTTCTGCTCATTTTTTGACTGGATTATTATTTTTTGGATGTTGAGTTTGAAAAGCGCTTTATAGATCTTGAACACCAGCCCTTTATCTGAAATCTCATTTGCAAATATCTTCTCCCATTCCGTGGGTTGCTTCTTACTTTTGTTGACTGTTTCCTTTGCTGTGCAGAAGCTTTTTATCTTGATGAAGTCCCAGAAGTTCATTTTTGCTTTTGTTTCCCTTACCTTTAGAGACTTATCTTGAAAAAAGTTGCTGTGACTGAGGTTGAAGAAGTTACTCTGCCGATGTTCTCCTCTAGCATTTTGATGGATTCCTGCCTCACATGTAGGTCTCTCAGCCATTTTGAGTTTATCTTTGTGTATGGTGTAAGAGAGTGCTCCAGGTTCATTCTTCTGCATGTGACTGTCCAGTTTTCCCAGCACCGTTGATTGAAGAGACTATCCTTCTTCCATTGGACATTCTTTCCTGCTTTGTCAAAGATCAGTTGACCATAGAGTTGAGGGTCCACACTGGGGTCTCTATTACTTTTTGCACAACATTCCTGACTCCTTTGCATTCTCCCAATTCCCTGATTTGTAGCTTTCTGTGAGACATTACAAAACAGGAGTTAGAGAATCTATAGGATTTTCCTCCCATATCACCTATCAGTCTGTATTGTTAGGAAACATCAGTGCAAGAGCATTTTCCCTCACAATATTTCCTGGGCACTGAGAATGATCTCACTTGAGTTCTTACCATCAGAAAGCCAACTGAGCTATTTATCTGACCAAAATATGAACCTCTTCCTCCATTCTGTTTCTGTCCCTAGCCCTTATGTCGAATATCAGTCTGTGTCCATCACCTGATTTACTAGAAAAGAAACCACGGCAGAGGTGGCTGGTCCTCTTTTCCTTGCCCAGGTACATGTGTTCCTCCTCCTTTCTTCTGTTCCATTCTTTCTCTAATAAAATCTGCTCTGGACTGAAGCTCTCCCATCACCTCTCCTGCTTATACTCTGGCAGGAAGATATTTGGCAGAGGCCACCTTCTCAGGCACATTGTGTTTATCTAGAAGTGTCATAGACACAGCAACACCCACCAGCGTGTCCTGAACAACTTCTCAGCCTGGAATTTCACCTCAAAGATGAACAAGAGACCAATTCATCCATAACTGTTTGTTTATTTTAAAGATTTATTTATTTTGGAGAGAAAGAGAGAGAGAGAGAGAGAGACAGAGTCAGTTGGGGGATGGGCAGAAGGACAGGACGAAAGAGAGAGAAGCAAATTCCAACCCAGCATGCAGGGAGCCTGATGTTGGGGCTCAATCAAACAAATCTGAGAGGGGCACCTGGGTGGCTCAGTGGGTTAAAGCCTCTGCCTTCAGCTCAGGTCATGATCCCAGAATCCTGGGATTGAACCCTGCATTGGGTTCTCTGCTCCGTGGGGAGCCTGCTTCCTCCTCTCTCTCTGCCTGCCTCTCTGCCTCCTTGTGATCTCTGTCTGTCAAATAAATAAATAAAATCTAAAAAAAAAAAAAAAAAAAAAAAAAAAACCTGAGATCATAACCTGAGCAGATTAAGAGTCAGACACTTAACCTAGTGGGCACTCCAAGACCACTTCATTGTTGTGTAATTATACCTTGAAATTAGTTACACCCTGGCTGAGAAACTCTTGGCATTGAACTGTTTTCAAAATCACTAAGGAACACTTGGGGTTGGGGAATGTTACTGCTGGTTCCTATGCTCTAGTGGTTTGTATGATTTTGTACCAACCAGACACTGACAGACAAACAACAGATTGTGCTGGAACCAGAGTGCATCAGGCAAAGGCACTCAACTTCCAGGCCCCTGTTCTGCTAAAAGTTTGTGCTCAGGTCCTCCTGCAGTCCCCATCACTGTGTCACTCAGGGCACAGTAGTACACAGCTGAATCCGAGGCTTGCACTAAGCCTTTCTCCAAGTGGAAGGATTTGGATTTGTCATCAAAGGTGGCTTCAAATCCTTTGTTGCTTTTCTTCTCCTTGTCCCTCAAGGCTTTCAGGAGGAGCTGTAGACCTTCACCAGGATACTGGACATACCAGAAAAGAGTAAGGGACCCTGATGCTGAGTAAGTGCAGTTCACAGTCAGAGAAGCCTCTTCTAAGAGGGTCACTTGGCCTTCCGTCTGAGTCACTGAGGCTCCACGGGTTTGTCCTGAGGAAAGAGAAAGGAAATCTGTGTCACCTTGGGCATAAAACTCATGGATAAATAATAGTTAAAGGTTTAACTGACATCATGGAAGAAAGAATCCAAATTTTAAGAGGAATGGTACTTACCAAGCATTAAGAGTACCACAGTCACGAAGCCTGGAGAAAACTTCATCTCTGGAGCATCACCTAAATAATGTTGTTCATTCTTACTATGCAGAAGGTTGGAGTGACAGAAATGATCAGTAGAAACTCACATTTCATACAGGAAATGTGATTGTGGTAGGAAGCTGCACCCTTTGGTGGACAGGGACTAAAATGCGTGCATGTTGGCCAGAATCTTCCTCAAGTCAGCCATCTGTTTCATCCCTGATGTCATGAGGCACATGTCGGGCTTCAGGTGGCCCTGGGACGTCTGAACAACAGCAATTCTGTCTTCTCAGGTCTGTTTTGTTCTTAAGACACTACCTGATATGGAAGTTCTTTAACACAGTACCCCAGGGCATTTCTGTAGCTGGGAAGGTAACAATCTTCAGAAGCATTTTACTACAGTACTACATATTCTCATGTGTCCATGTGTGCTGGCCTATAACCTACTGACTGCCAGAAAAGGAGCTAGAGTTGAATACTGAAAAAGTTAGAGGACGTCAAATCATTGGTGACTGGGTGTTTTTGGCACTTTATGCATATTTAGAACAGTGACTCATTTTTAAAGTACTCATTAATATTTTTAAATTAAACAAAACAATGAACAAATAGCATTTATTTGAAATGCCGTATTTACTTATTCCTAAACTATTAGCAATTGCAATAAATACTATTTTTAATAAAACATTTCAGAAGTCACACTATCTAATAGTCAAATATTCCTCACTTTTAGAATAATTAAAAAGTGAAAAATAGGAATTTCAGACAGAATAAACTCACACATGGAGTCATCAAATCCCTATAGAGTGATTTGAGAGTCTTATGTTCTCACAGTCTTATTGACTCCAACATAAGGTGACTGTTGTATGTGAATTCATCAACAAATACTAATCCTATCTTCTTAACGGTTTAACTTCAAGGATGCTTTCTATTATTATCCATCTGATGCTTTTTGTTGCCAAGCATTAATCAAATAATTTTTCTCAAAAGGTAAGAAATCAGGATTATCTGAGAAAAGTTCAGGAAAGGGACACCTCTTCTGTAAATCCCTGTAATCATATACTCTAGACACATTAGGAAGCTTAGCTCAACTGTTTCCTGGGGGCGATTCCCCACACGCTCGGGACGAGGAACATCAGAGTCCAGAGCCAACATGGGAACGGTTTCCCAGATACATAGTGAAGTAAGAAATTCAGGCCTGGATACTGTTTCCGTTTATGAACCCCCGCCCTTCCCCTTCACCTTCCAAATCACATTGTCAGAACCTGCCTCAAAATTATGTTAGAAAGCAATTTTAGACAAGCCACTACAAACATCTCTTCAGATATGCAGGGACAGGGGGCGTGGGTGGCTCTGTCATTGGGCGTCTGCCTTCTGCTGGGGTCATGATCCCAGGGTCCTGGGATCAAGCCCCACACCCTGGGATCAAGCCCCACATCAGGCTCCCTGCTCAGCAGGAAGCCTGCTTCTCCCTCTCCCTCTCCCCTGCTTATGCTCCCTCTCTCGCTGTATCTTTCTCCGTCAAATAAATAAAAATCTTAAAAAAAAAAAAAAAAAAAAGATCTGCTGGGACAATGCCAAATAGGTTGGGATGATGCTGGTTGAAAATAAACAGTATAACACTTGGATGCAGAAAGTCATTGGGCATACATTAAAAATATATATATATACTTTCAGGCCAATGAAAGCCTGGAGGAGAAATATTTTGCATTTTATGTTACACAGGAAGACTGGCACCACAGTAAGGGAAAATAGTTCATAGAATGATATTGAATGACTGTTATTAATACATAATTTACATAACAATAAAGTGCAGCAAATTCAACAATTCTATAGGATTTGATGTATGTATGTATTTATGAAGTCATCACTACAGTTGAGAAAATGAACATACACATCACCCCAAAAGTTTCTTCATGTCACTTTGTAATCCTCCTCTCAACCCTCCTCATTCCCATTTCCAGGGAACCTTTCTGTCATAAATTAGTTTGCATATTTTATAATTTTGCATAAATGAAATCATATGTATCTTTTGCCTGGCTTCTTCTCAGCATAAATATTTTGAGATTCTTCCATAGTCATATTTATCAAGACTTTGTTTCTTTCTGTTGCTGTGTAGTACCCCATCATATGCCTATAAAACAACTTGTCTATTCACCTGTTGCTGACCATCTGAATTAATCCCAGTGGGGCTCTTAGAAATAAAGCTGCTATGAACATTTGTGTATAAGATGTTTTATAGACATATACTTTCATTTCTTTTGGATCAGTTTCTGGAGTACAACGGCTGGGTCATATGGTAGGCATACATTTGACTTTCTTAAACCAACTTGTGCTAGTAGCTGTTTTGTAGAGTCTTTTGAGGTTTCTGCTCAGAAGGTTATGTTGACTGTTAAAAGATAAGTCCACTTCCCCCTTTCCAGACTGTCTAGCATTTGTTTCTTCTCCATGCTGTATTGTATTGGCTGGAACCTCTACTTCAATATGAAATACAAGTGGTGAGAGCCAAAACTCTCACCTTATTTCTGAAACCAAGGAGAAAGGATTTAGGTTTTCACCACCAACTATGACATTTGATGTAGGTCTTTGGTTGTGCCCTTTTTCATTAAGGAAATTTCCTTCAGTTCCTTATTCACTGGGAGTTTCTCTCAGGAATTAATCTGGATTTGTCAGACACTTCTTCTGTACATATTGAGGTACCTTCCTAAATTGTTCATCTGCTACATGCCAATCTCTTTGGATTTATTACTGATACATTGTCACAACAAAATATTAAAGAAGATATCATTCTCCCTAATTTACAAATAATAGAACAAGTTCAAGGGGCACTTGGGTGGCTCAGTCAGTTAAGCTGCTGCCTTCTGCTCAGGTCATGATCCCAGGGTCCTAGGATCAAGTCCCCACATCTGGCTCCTTGCTCATCAGGGAGCCCTCAGCTCCCTCTGCTTGTGCTCTGTATCTCTCTCTATCTCTCAATTAAATAAGTAAAATATTTAAAAATAAATAAAAATAAAAATAAATAAAGCAAGCTCAAAAGTATCAAGAACTTGATGGTGTTGGGGTCCATTATCAAAGGAAAGAGACTGAGACAAAGTGAAAGTTATGCAAAGCCTTATTCTATGCCAAGCATTAGAAGTTAGACTGATAGCCAGGGAAACGTGACTGAGACAAAGTGAAAGTTACGTGAAGCTTTATTCTATGCCAAGCATTAGAAGTTGGACTGAACGACCAGGGCCACCTCCAAAGACAGCGACCCCCTCCCGATCTCACAGGCTGGTTTTATAGGGCATAACCACAGACCCAAGGTACGTGGCTTCTATTGTTGAGGCATTTACTCCTGGAATCAATACCTGGAACCACACCAGGAACTACGGAGGCGTTTATTCCCAGAATGAAGTCCGTGGATGTAAACAACAATATGGCTACCTAGGCAATATGGAGTTGCTCTGGCTAAGCAGGCCCTAATAATTAAACAGGTTTTAACATTAAATTGGCCCTAACATTCCCCCCTTTTCTATGGAGATTAGTCAATTCTTTGACTCTTCAGCCAGTTCTTGAGGGTGAAAACAGGCTGACCTGAGGTGTCATTAACCTCAAGTGTTGTTCCATCTGCTATTTTTCTGATTTTTCTATTGGGCTGTTTTAGGCCAATGAGGTTGTCCCCTGGCTGCTGCTGAGTAGGAATAGGGTTAAAAGGGACCAAGTTATGAAACCCTTTTGAGTCTTAGTTTTAGTCCACAGTTAGTGGGGTCCACCGGCAGTGGCTCCCATTTCTGTGAGGTGTCCTTGTTTTCAGCTCGTTTGACGTGACATGCGTGAATCCAAGCCCTGATGCCTTCTACTTTTACTGCCGTGGGGGTGGTCGGGATGACCATGAATGGTCCCTTCCAGCAGAGCTCCAAGTTTTCCACTTGGTGACAGCGTATCCAAACCAAGTCTCCGGGTTGGTAAGGATGCGGTTCTACCTCCGTCTCTGTCTCAGTGTAGGCAGCTCGGATCCCTGCGTGGGCTTTTTTAAAGACAGACTGTAATGCCTGTAGTGACTGGAGTACAGACTGATCAGTCATTTCCGCTAGGGCAACCTCTTGTAGCCGTGGGCAGAGTGGAGGGGGTCACCCGAACATTATTTCAAATGGGGTAACCTTGTTTAAGTAGGGTGTACATCGTGCCCTAAGGAGGACAAAGGGAGGAAGGTCCACCCCTCCACTGCCAGTCTCTAGAATTAACTTTGTTAAGGTCTCTTTAAAAGTCTGGTTCATTTTTTTTTGTCCAGAGTTCTGGGGCTGGTAGGCACAGTGTAGTTTCCAATTAGTGCCCATGGCCTTGGCCAATGCCTGTGAGACTGAACTCACAAATGCAGGGCCGTTGTCTGATCCAATCGCGAGAGGCAACCCAAGCCTAGGAATTATTTCTTCTCATAGTTTTTTGGCTACCATTCCTGCCGTCTCATGTTTGGTGGAAAAAGCCTCTACCCAGCCTGAAAAGGTATCTACAGAAACTAACATATACCTGTGTCCATATTTTCCCAGTTTCATCTCTGTAAAATCCATTTCCCAATAAATTCCTGGTTCCTGAACTCTTTCTCTTTTTCCTCTTCCCATTTTAGTTTCTCCTGCATTCACCGCCTGACACTGAGCACATCTATCAACCATATCCTGAGCCGTACGCCCTAATTTAGAAACCTGGAATTGCTTGCCCATAAGCTCCTTGAGCTTGTGTGTCCCCAAATGAGTGCCCTGATGTATTTGACTTACTAATTTCTTTCTTAGTCTTCAAGGAAGAATTAACGGGGGTATCAGGTGATCACCTGTTTCCTGGGCTCAGACAGTAAACGCACTCCCACATGGAGATCAAAGCCTAAATAAGTGGCATGGCTCTGACAAAGCTGTGCTTTCTTTGCTAACACCCGATAACCTTTTTCCTGCAGAGTCTGTATGAGGGCTCTCGTCCCCTGCAAGCATGATTCATAGTCCTCAGCGGCTATTAGCAAGTCATCAACATACTGTAACAGAGTGACTCCCAGGTTAGAGGTTCTGTACTCATGTAAATCCTCATACAGGGCCTAGTCAAAGATAGTGGGTGAATTCTTGAATCCTTGGGGAAGTCCTGTCCAGGTGAGCTGGCCTCGGAACCCTTCCTGTGGGTCAGACCATTCAAAAGCAAAAAGGCGCTGAGACTCCCTTGCTAAAGGTACACATAAAAATGAATCCTTGGGATCTAAGATGGTATACATAGTTCTTTGGGGGCCCAGGAGGGAGAGTAGGGTATAGGGGTTAGGCACCGTCAGGTGGATACCTTCAACCCATTTATTAACTTCCCACAAGTCCTGAACGGGTCGGTACTCCCCAGTCTCAGCCTTTTTGATGGGCAGCAAAGGTGCGTTCCATGGAGACTTGTAAGGAACTAGGATCCCGTCTCCTCGGAGGTGGTTAATGTGTTTTCTGATCCCTTCCTTTGCTTCCCAGGGGAGGGAGTACTGCCGGACACGAACGGCTGTAGCCTTTGCTTTTAACTTTACCACCACCGGAGGCTGTCCTTTGGCCAAGCCAGGGGGCTTCCCTTCTGCCCAGACTTTGGGAAATTCGACCTGTAAGGTTTGGAGAAGGTTCCTCCCCCCCACCTTGTCTCTTCTGGTTTTGAGCCTGGCTCGTAAAGGAGGTATTTGCCTACTGCTGCCACAAGTATCTATACAGTGGGTTCTCTCAAAGTTACAGTCATATCTCCTTCTGAGAACTGAATGCCAGCTCGTAGTTTGTGGAGGAGATCTCTTCCCATCAGGTTATATGGGGCATTAGGGAGGACCAAGAATCGATGTTTGACTACTCCCAAGGCCAAATTTAGAGTCCTTTCTGTTGTCCATTTCTGTCTTTCTGTGTCATTTGCCCCTTGTACCCAGACTTCCTCTCCAGATAGTTCTCCCATAGGCTTAAGTAGTGATGAAAATTGGGCTCCCGTGTCCACCAAAAAATCAATTGATTTCCACTCCACCTCAATTTTGACACAAGTTTTGGGGAGGGGCTCTGAACCACGGCCCCTTCAGTCTTTGGTGGCCAGCATTGCTGCCTTCTTTTTGGGGCACTCCTTGGCCCAGTGTCCTTTTTCCTTGCAGTAAGCACTCCAGTCTGGATCTAAGTCTTCCCGCCTGTTTTCTCTGTGCTTAGACTTTTCTTTCCATTGACCATCCCCTACCTGCCTTTTCCCTTTCCAATGACCTCTTGCCTCCTGTCTTCTTCCTGCCTCATGTAATGCCAAAACCTTAACTATTTTCTTGGTCTGTTTTCCATCTTCTTGTGCATACCTATTGTTAATCACCTTTTCTGCTATTTCCACTAATTCAGTCAGATTCTTCCCTTCAAATCCTTCAATTTTCTGAAGTTTCTTCCTTATATCTGGGGCTGACTGATTGGCAAAAGCAAAATTTATTGCCCTCTGATTTTCGGGAGCCTCAGGGTCAATAAGGCCTCAATAAGCCTTTCTTGGAAAGCCCCCGGGGCCTCATTCTTACCTTGAGTCACCACACTAATTTTAGATAAATTTATAGGTCTCCTTGCAGCCACACGGAGACCTCCCAGTAGAGCCTGGTGGTAAAAAAGTAAGCTCTCCTTACCTTCATCGGAGTTTGGATCCCAGTTGGGGGGTTCCTTTGGGCAGTAGTCCTCCATTCGCCAGGGATCAGGGTCCCGGCCAAGTCTCTCATTTATCACTTTATGGGTTTCTTGCATAATGCGATCCCTCTCTTCTGCGTTAAAGAGGGCCATAACGAGGGGCACCTGGGTGGCTCAGTGGGTTAAGCTGCTGCCTTCAGCTCAGGTCATGATCTCAGGGTCCTGGGATCGAGTCCCGCATCAGGCTCTCTGCTCAGCAGGGAGCCTGCTTCTCTCTCTCTCTCTGCCTGCCTCTCTGCCTACTTGTGATCTCTCTCTGTCAAATAAATGGATAAAATCTTTAAAAAAAAAAAAAAAGAGGGCCATAACGAGCTGCTGAATATCCACCCAAGTGGGCTGGTGGGTAAGAAAGACAGTCTCCAAGAGACTAATTAAATCCTAAGGATTGACAGAGAAGGATTTATGTTGGGCCTTCCAGTTATAGATATCAGAAGAGGAGACAGGGATATAGGTTAGGTGGGGGTGCCCTCTCCGGTCTGGTAGAGCAACATCACGGAGAAGCAGCATTGGCGCCAATGGAACCAGTGAGGCAGAGGGCAGCAGAGGGGGGTAGAGGAAGGGGAAGGATCAGGGCAGTCTTTCTACTTGGTGGTTCCATAGGTGGATCCTGACTGTGAATGAGGTAGACTGGTAAGGGTATCTTGGGACCGAGAGTCAGGTTTAGGGGACAGATAAGGAGGGGGAAGTTCCATGTCCTCCACATCCAACAGAGGCAGGACGGTCTTCTTCCCTGGTTCCCTCTCATTTTTCTGTTCTGGTTTTGGTGATCTGACCTGCCTTAGAGGGAGAGAAATGGTTTTGTTAGTAGGGGAAAGGTGAGACTTGAGCCATGACAGCGGCTCTTCCACCAGGTATCACAAGGCCACAATGTATGGTATTTGGTCTCGATGGAGATTGAAGACCTTATTCTGGGTAGAGTAGATTTGAGTCAAGGCAAATGATCCTTCCAGTGGCCACACTGTGGAGAAAGTGGGCCACTCTAACTGGCAGAGTGTTTTTAGTTTTCCTGGGTAAGCCTTGTCACCTGAATGGGTGGCTTTACCCTGAAAATCCTTGAAATGCTGAGGAACAGGGGTGTCACGGGGTGTCCCTTACTCTCCGCTTGCCCCATTTCTTAAAACACAACAAACAACACAACAGACAACAAAAAGACAAGACAAAGACAACCACAGACCCAGTGGCCCTTCCTTGACCAGATATCAAGTCTAAGGGTGTGCAAGATATAATCCCAACTCAAAAACACAACCTGCCACTGATGGGGATTTTCTCAGTCCCCTGACCGCCTAGAGGGACCTAATCACCCCGGCGATCCACCAGTGGAGGGATGGGGCATCCCGGCATCCACTCCAGCCCTGGGGAGCAATGCTGCATCCGGCTTCTCCCCCAGTGGGATATAACCCTGGAGCTTCACAACCAGACAGACATACAGGATCTCGCAGAATAAAATCTTGAGATCTTAACTCTGGAGGCTTTTCCCAGATATTCTGATGCTGGCTCAGGTCTCCTCGTTTGACCCGGATGAGCTCACAAATGTTGGGGGCCATGATCAAAGGAGCGAGACTGATACAAAGCAAAGGTAAAGCAAAGCTTTATTTCACCCCAGCACTGAGAATCAAACCAACTGGTCAGGGCCGTCTCTTACAGAGAGAGCGCCCCCCCCCACCCAGGCTCACAGACCAGCCTTTATAGAGCAAAGGCCATGTGGTTGAGCCTGGCCAATGAGATTGTAGCACACAGAGAAAGGTGCGTAATCATGCTAGGTGACACACGAGTGGCCAATTGAATTACAATTGACCCTATAGTAGCTGTTTGAACTAGCCTATCACTCTGGTCAGAATTGGCACCTTAGTTTGGCGCCCAAAAGGCAGAGTTTACATTCTTTGGTAGTTAGGGAGATAGTAGGTGTGCTTTACTGATTGGACGCCTCCACCTGGCCTGACTCGTCCTTGCATTTGGGCTCTTTTTATCAGGAACTGGTCAGCCACATTTTACTGGTTTCCCAGACTTGTTTCTAAGTAAGTTCTTCTGGGGGGGCGAGGTCAATTTAAGTTCACTGCATAAACCAAAATGGCAGTTCTACCAAGATGGGATTGCTCTAGCTAAGTAGGCCCTTACATAAGGAGCTGGGGACATTTTCCAAGTTCTTGCTTATACCAGGCAAAGAATTCTGAGGCACTGTCTGAATAGCCACAGTTGATAACAGAGCTGCTTCCCTTCTGGACACTCAGGGTAGCAGGATGCTTCTCCACATTCTCTCCCTGACTGAACCCTGTGCAGAAAGACAAGATCAGAGAAAGGAGTAGAGATTCCAGGTTATTGTGCTTCAGAATGCTCTTTTTCTACACTAAGTGGAGGAAACCTGAGTAAAGCTAATCTTGATTTCTGAAGAATATCCACTAATAAACTCTGAATGCAAAGTTCAGCTGCAGCCACAAGAACATGATTAAAGCTCCCATGGATGTCTTCATGGTTTCACCCAGTTAAGCTCAGGTTCAGAATTGTAGCCTCCAGCCAGCTCAGCTCCCTCTCTTATCAGGCTGTCCCTTCTTTCCTCTAACAGAGGACTTTCCCATATTGTCAACCAGCCAATAAGAAAAAGACTCTACTTCTGCCATAGTCCAGTCCATCAGATGCACTAAAATGAACCCCTGATGTGTTCTGCAGGTGCACTGCCTTCTTATGGTCTCACCTCTACTGAACTCACTGGGGAAATGCTTTTCTCTGATCCTGTGCCTCTGAGGGACAAATTTGCATAGAGAAATCTGACTTGCTTTAAGAAATCTATTTGAATGCTATGTGTCTTATATAATCCAAAGTATTGAAAGGCAGAGTAGAAATTCTGAGAAAACATCAAGCTGCAAACTCAGAAAATATAACTATATGAGTTTACTCTTAAAGTGCTTTCATTTTCCCAAATCAAAATAGATGGCATGTCCTCCAAAGCAATGCTGCCTTGTAGCCCCAGAAGAAGTTCCTCTAAAGAATCCACTATCCATCCTCTCATGCTTCCCACTTCCTGGTCAACACTGCTTCACATTCCATATTTCTATTAAATGCCATGACAGTGTTCCTTCCCCCGGACTCATTGATAAAGTTCTCCAATCCTGTGAGTTTCCAGAATTATCTCTCTCTTCCAAAACCCCTTTCTCATTCATGTGATACTCTTGGAATCTTCTGATGACCTCTGTGAGAAAAAAATTTACAGAAGCATGAATACTGTGTGTTTTCAGGGAATGGTACCAAAAAGAAACTGGTTCTAAAGAACTGATCTAGAGAAATGGTCCCTGGGAAACCAAGACTACCTCACTTCCAAGAGCAAGACTTTCCTAATTTCTGTGAAGCCTACTCTTAGATCCACAAAAGGACAGAGAATAAAACTCATGTGCATCCTCCTCTCCTAACTTGACAGTTATGGTGAAGAATATCAACTCAAAATATAAATATATTCATATATATGAAATGTGCTTTTATGTGTGGAAAACTTCTTGATTCTGAGAATCTTCCATTCCGTCCTCCACTCCCCAAAAAGTAAGAATTCTCAAATTCTTCTCTGGGCAAAATTCCCTCTACTGGTGGGAAGGTCAATTTTTGCAATTTTTAGGTGTGACCTTCAGAACTTAATGTGACCATGTGTATGAATGGCTCTCTTCCATGGATTAACTATTGCACAGATAAGGCCATCCCTTGTGTAAAATTCCCATCTCCATCATGTTTTCATAGAATATTGTTTTTCTTATGGCCTAGGAAAACTTCATCTACCATCTTCATGAACTGCCAGCTGCAGGAACCCTAAATACCCAAAGATCATTTTGCAGACAGTGTGTGAGTTATGCTCATTA
>JAHRIG010000285.1:6844-21081 GCA_020311275.1 Eira barbara | reverse complement strand
GATGCTTGAAACATCCAGAGAGAGACTATATGGAATCACTATGGAAGGAAACATTTGATCAGAAAGATCAAGGGGGAGCAGGTTACCTGACAGATCCTTCCAGCCTCTCATTTCCACTGGTAAAAGTTCAACCTAGGAGACATAAATCTACAAAGTCACAGGTTAATTAAAGCATGACTGGGGTAACTACTGAATGTGATTTCCAAGGAGGGTTTAGTGTACTTACATTGACAGCAGAGCTGTGTGTTGACAAAATCCGTTATTTGCTATGTAGGGAGCTTTACCTACAAGAGGTTCATGTAATGGGTGCTGGCTAATGATATGGGCATCGGTCCTTTTGTGAGTTTTGTGGCAGTGTAAGATTCTGTTGTGGTTAAAATAGTCTTCATAGAGCTGATGGTTATGATGGAGATGAGTTATGGCAAAGATCTTTGCCAAGCAGAAGAATAATGAGAAATATGAACCAAGATCATAAAAGATAACAATTATCAAAACAAGATGGGATGAATTAAAATCAGAGACTGAACAATATTTGTATACCCATTTTCAAAGCTGTATTATTCACAAAAAATAAAGATGGAAGGAACCTAAGGATTCATAGATGGATGGAAGGATAAATAAAATGTGATATGTTCATACAATGCAATATTATTCAGCCTTAAAAAGGAAAAGAATTTTGACACATCCTACAACATAGATGAACCTCGAAGACATTATACTAAATTAAACAAGGCAGTTACAAAAGGACAAGCAGTGTATAATTTTATTTATGTGAATTATTCAGGTTAGTCAAATTCATAGAGACAGAAAATAGAACGGTGGTTTCCAGGATCTAGGAAGACAGGAGGAACAAATGGATAGTTATTATTTCGTGGGTATGGATTTTTAGTTTGAGTAGATGAAAAATTCTGCAGATGGATGGTGGTAATTGTGCACAACAATCACCACTAAACTGTATACTTTAAATTTGTCAAAATGGAAAATTTTATGTTATATATGCTTTTATGTCTTACAACAAAAATGTATCATCAAAATAAAAAATGAAATAGGAAGGAAAGTTTGAGAAAATAAGTTTGGGAAAAAATCCATTTTTTAAAAGATTTTTTAAAATTTATTTGAAAGAAAGAGAGAGTGAGTGAGAGAGAGCGAGAGCACGAGGAAGGGAGAAGGAGAAGCAGACTCTCTACTGAACAGGGAGCCTGATGTGATGTGGGGTTCAATCCCAGGACAGTGGGATCATGATCTGAGCCAAAGGTAAATGCTTAACTGACTGAGCCACCCAGGTGCCTTGGAAAAAAAATCCATTTAAATAAAAATATTGATTAGATATATGTAGTATATCTGGCCTGTGTAAGGTGCTTTAGGTGAAATAGAAATTTGTCACCAACTGGCCGTGAATTCCTGGGTATGTCAATCTGCCTTATCGTCTCAAGTGTGATAGTTTGGATTAGATGAATTCCAGACTTTTTATAACTTTAAATACACATTACATCTCTGATAATGTCTATCCTTTCTCAAAAAAAAAAAAAAATAGGGAATACTCACTCAAATTAAGTCGAGGCATTGTATTGTAGAAAAACACTGCAGCTGTAATTCAGTCCCAGCTGTCTCCCCTATATTATTCATCAGTTCATTACCTGGGTCTAGCTCTTCTTAGCACTTAGCATTCTCTGGAGACATCCTGCTGTATGAGATGTCTTCTTCAAGCAATTTCCACATTTTTATCTGGCATGTTTATACTTCCAAAACTAGAAAGTTCGGGAATGTGTTCCAGAACAATTCTTACTGATTTTAATATGATTTTACTCTCCCCTTTTCCTACATTTCCATGGAAATGTTTTCATGTGCTAGTCACAGTTTCTCTTGTAATAACATATATATTTTACCATAATTAGTGCCTTGAACTAAGAAGTGCTCAATAAAGATGTTGAGTTGCTCTGAAAAGCAAGTGATATATGTGCTTTGCTCTTTATGTCTTCTAACTAATTTTTAGTTTTTATTTTCCTAACACTCACTTTATCATATAATTTTATTAAGAAATAAACATAGAAGAAAATAAGGTAAATATAAAGAGACACTGAAATAAGTTCTGACATCTTATTTTGATTTAAAATATATTAGAACTATAGGCCTAGTAAGACATAGGATGAGTAGAAATGAAATTGAATTATGTCAATACCTTTTTTTCCTTCCTTCTTGTGATTGAATTTCACATTTGGGAAAAAGAATAGTACTTGCACATAAAACTGTTGCCATTTCTCCAATTTGAATAAGAAGAGGTAAAGAAAAGGTGGATATCGGTATGTAGGGTGATAATACATTAGGCATAAGCCAATGAAAACTTTGTAGAATATTATTCAGTCCCTTTTTAGACATCTAACTTTATAAATTTGGAGATAATAGCAAAGTTAATAGGATATAATATTTATATAGTTATGTTTAAGTGAAATTTTAAGCAGTGTCATTATAGAACACTATACTAATATTTCAGTGTCTCAAATTTAGCTTGATAGGATAGCTGCAGTTATATGAGAAGATTGGTACTGTTAGTTAACTGTTGGTTTAACTAACAAGTTTCAGGCAAAAAAAATAAACCCTAAGTTTGGTTTGTTTGTTTGTTAACTTAAAAAAAACAGACTGGAATATAGTAATTTATTTATTCATCAAAAATATTTTATTTATTTATTTGAGAGAGTGAGTGAGAAGAGAGTGCATGAGAGAGAGATCACGAGCGGTGGGAGGGGAAGAAGGAGAAGCAGACTCTTGGCTGAGCAGGGAGCCAGATGCGGGGCTCAATCTCAGACCTGAGCTGAAGGCAGACAGGTAACCAACTGAGCCACCCAGGCACCCTGAAATATAGTAATTTAAATGAAAATTCTTAAATCACAAAGTATACTTCCGATTTGAGTGTGATTTACAGAAAAAGAATAAGGAATCAAGTTGGTACATCTCTTAAAGCCGTATCACGTTTAATCACCAAAAAATGATAGGAATAAGTTACTGAAACAAGCTCCAATTGCATAATATTCCCAGGACTTATGTTAGCAGTTTTGAGTATTATCAGGATGGATGTATATAGACCTTCAAATCTCCGTGATGAAAACATACCTGAATGAAGAAAATATTAGTTTTAAAATGCTGTAAAAGGGGCACCTGTGTGGCTCAGTGGGTTAAAGCCTCTACCTTCGGCTCAGTTTGTGATCCTAGGGTCCTAGGATCAAGCCCCGCATCAGGCTCTCTCTGCTTGGTGGGGAAGCCTGCTTCCTCCTCTCTCTCTGCCTACTTGTGATCTCTGTCTGTCAAAGAAATAAATAAAATCTTTTTAAAAAATGCTGTAAAAGCTTGTATTGTTAATATTCCCTGATGATGGTGTTAGAGTTGTTTAGTTGTGCTTATCTAAAGCTTCCCATTTCAAGGCTAATGAAGAGATCCCAACCACTTTTCTGCAATGTCAGTAAAGAGTTTTAATAGCCAGAGATTAATCAGTTTCTGAGGCAGGAATCTTTAGGGATATCCACCCCATGAAGGCAAGGAAAAGAAGTGGCAAAAATGTATGCCACCAAATAGAAACAAAACACAAAAAAACAGGCTAAGAGCACTTTTGGTCCTTAAAGAAATTGCAAGGGAAAGGGTCTTGGATTTAGTGGTGTATTCACTTAATTAAAATATAGTCAGGATTTTTATTTCCTTCTCAGTGTAAATCACTATTGAGAAAAGTATCTGTCAACTCTGATATTCCCTGGGCAATAAAGTTAAATGAATTAATCATTTCACTTATTCAGAAATTTGGAAGAGTGATAGGCACTTGCCAATGGACTGTAGAATTAATGGCTCATTGACTTTTAGATGCCAGAGGAGATTGGAGAGGCTGTGAAATGATTTAAGTAGAAATAAAAGAAGTACATCATTCCAGACTAGATTTGCCTGTTTATCTTTTTTACCCTCTAATCAAACATGGATTATAATATTACATGTACATAGTAGTAAAATAACGTTAGTATAGACTGTTCTATCATTCTGCTTAATCAAAGCTTATAAAGTCACCATAATTTTAAACTATACCTGAATTGGAATTTAGCCTTCAGTAGAATCCTTTTAAAATTTTGATATATCATTGATAAATCCAGGTTCCTTAAAACTAAGGTGGCTATCTAATTTCTTGTCACAACAAGGCCACTTTTGAAGATGAAAGAAAGCTCTGGTCAGACTAGGATATATGGTCACTCTAAAACTGAAATATTAACAAATATGCATTATATGACTGTTGGTAGAAGTTGGCTCAATTCCTCAAAGTTGTTATTAAAGTATTGGCTAAGCTGCTGTGACAAACCAGGCAAGAAAATACAGAGGCTCTTACAGAACAGAACAAAGAACTTCAGGTGGTTCAGAATACCCAGGAAGATCTATTTCTTTGTTCAACATCCCCTTAGTTTTCTTGCTTCCCTTGGTTAAATATGGCTTACCAGCAGCAAGACCATATTCCAGACCGTGAAATGAGATACAAAGTACTTTAGCTTTTAAGGAAGTGACAAAAAATTGCATACTTTATTTCTACTTTCACTTCAGTAGCAAGAGCTTAGTCATATGGTCATATGTAGCCTACTAGTCATCAGACCTATTGAAATGTGGATGTGGATGATGAGGGATATTCTATTACTAGAAGAATGGGAGTTAGACACTGCAGGATTTAGCCGCGTGTTTTTTTGTTGTTGTTGTTTTTTCCTTCACAAGATTGTTTCTCAACTATGATATGCTGAACCATCAGAATTCCATGGGCTGTTAAATTGTATGGATCTGACCACCACCCTGTTATTCTGTATCAAAATCTTGGAGAGCGGGAACCAGGAATGGACATTTACTAAAAACTCAGGGTGCTTATAGATATGTAAGATTAGAACTATAATCTTTGAATGATTATTTATATATCATGGCTTTGTTTTATGTAAATAAAAGACAATTTAAGTCTTCATTTGCAAAACATATTCCTCTTTTAAACAACAAGCTTATCATTTTCACCTATACATAAATGAAATGAAAAAGATTATGTTGAACCATATTATTCTCCTTATGAACCACAATATTTTCATCACTATATTTCTGAAAAAATATGCTAACCAGAGTGGCTAAAAATGAGATTTCTACCATGATTAGTTGGACTTGTACTGCGGTTAGGCTTCTAGTGTATGAAACAAAAAATAGCAAATCAAAAATTACCCTTCATACAAACTTTCAGTTATAAAATGAAAAAGGTCTGAGGATTTACTGTATAACTTGGTAATTATAGTTAATAACACTGTATTGTGTAATTTAAATTTTCTAAGAGAACTTAGAAACAAAAACAAAACAAAACAACAAACAAACAAAAACAACAACAAAAAAGGAAAACGTGTAATGAAATGGGGATAGCACTTTCCCTCTGTGGTCTTCTTCACACTTCCCCCAATCACTTAAAAAATAACCCTAGCCCAATAATAGAGAATTACCAGACAAGACCAAATTGAGAAACACTCCACAAAATCCCTGATTAGTATTCCTCAAAACTGTCCAAGTCATTAAAAACAAGGAAAGTCTGAAGAATTATGATAGCCAATAGAAGCTTAAGGGGAATCTGACAAATAAATGTAGTATGGTATCCTGTATGAGATCCTGGACCAATACAAAGACAATGTACCAATGTTGAGTCATTAATTGTGACCAAAGTACCATACAAATTAAGATGTTAACAGGAGGGGAAACTGTGCGGGGGGTGGGGTGGTGAGTAGGTATATATGAGAACTCTCTGTACTATCTCTACAACTTTTCTGTAAATCTAAAAAGCTTATGAAAACTTTTTTAAAATAAATAGTCTTTGACAACTATTTTTACTGTACAGCTTCTAATAAAATGGTTGGCATGAGTTTAGAGGATATGTTTTACAAACATATTTATTAAAACTTTGGAATTTGGTTTCCTATTAAGATATGCTTTTGCCTGGAAAAAGCACAAACTGAGAACACTGAGGATTGGCAAGATGTAAGTCATTCTCCTTGTAATCATTATTACTTACTCTGTGGATAGAATGGCAGGGGTTTTCCCTTTGTTTTTTTTCATGGCACTCAGTAGAGTTCTTTTAAAAAAATATTTATTTATTTGGAAGCGAGCAAGAGAGAGAGAGAGAGCTTGAACAGGGAGAGGGATACAAGGACATGCAGACTCCCTGCTGAGCACAGAAACTGGAAATGATGATCCCAGGATCCTGAGATCCTGACCTGAGTCCGAGTCAGATGCCCAACTGACTGAACCAACCAGGTGCCCCTCAGTAGAGTTCGATAAGTTGAAGATATGCACAACGTGGCACCACTGCACTTGGAGTCAGAGGAGGAAATTCCTTAAATTCTAAATATATTGAAATTATTTGTACATATGTTAGTAAAATTCTTTTTTTTTAAATTTAATTCCTTTTCAGTGTAACGGATTTCATTGTTTATGCACCACACCCAGTGCTCCATGCAATACATGACCTCCATAATACACACCACCAGCCTCCAAAGCTAAAGGAAACAAAAAAGAAAATGACCTTTGGGGACTTCATCAACATCAAAAGCTTCTGCACAGCAAAGGATACAGTCAACAAAACAAAGAGGTAACCCACAGAATGGGAGAAGATATTTGAAAATGACAGTACAGAGAAAAAGTTGATATCCAGGATCTATAAGGAACTTCTCAACGTCAACACACAGAAAACAGATAATCGTGTCAAAAAATGGGCAGAAGACATGAACAGACACTTCTCCAATAAAGACATACAAATGGCTATCAGACACATGAAAAAATGTTCATCAGCACAAGCCATCAGGGAGATTCAAATCAAGACCACATTGAGATACCACCTGACACCAGTTAGAATGGCCAAAATTAGCAAGACAGGAAACAACGTGTGTTGGAGAGGATGTGGAGAAAGGGGAACCCTCTTACACTGTTGGTGGGAATGCAAGTTGGTGCAGCCACGTTGGAGAACAGTGTGGAGATTCCTCAAGAAATTAAAAATAGAGCTTCCCTATGACCCTGCAATTGCACTACTGGGTATTTACCCCAAAGATACAGATGGAGTGAAAAGAAGGGCCATCTGTACCCCAATGTTTATAGCAGCAATGGCCACAGTCACCAAACTGTGGAAAGAACCAAGATGCCCTTCAACGGATGCATGGATAAGGAAGATGTGGTCCATATAGACTATGGAGTATTATGCCTCCATCAGAAAGGATGAATACCCAACTTTTGTAGCAACATGGATGGGACTGGAAGAGATTATGCTGAGTGAAATAAGTCAAGCAGAGAGAGTAAAGTATCATATGGTTTCACTTATTTGTGGAGCATAACAAATAACATGGAGGACATGGGGAGATGGAGAGGAGAAGGGAGTTGAGGGAAATTGGAAGGGGAGGTGAACCATGAGAGACTATGGACTCTGAAAAACAATCTGAGGGTTTTGAAGGGGCGAGGGGTGGGAGGTTGGGGGAGCCTGGTGGTGGGTATTAAGGAGGACACGTATTGCATGGAGCACTGGGTGTGGTGCAAAAACAATGAATTCTGTTACGCTGAAAGAAATTAAAAAAAAAAAATCTCCCTTTGTGATCCAATAGTTTTCTTTCTCTCGTTTCAGCTTCCTTATATTCCATTATTTTATCTTCTAGTTCACTGACTTCCTCTTCTGCCTCATTCACTGTCCTTCTCATAGTCTTCATTTGGGACTGATTCTCTGTAATAGCATTTTTAATTTGGGTCTGTCTAGATTTTTGTTCTTTTATTTCTACAGCGAGGAGTTCTGTAGTGTCTTCTATGCTTTTATTCGTCTGTCTAGTATCTTTTGAATCATTATTTTCAATTCTAGTTCAGATATTTGACTTATCTATAGTGATTCAATCCCTGGTAGTGAGTACTACCTCCAGTTCTTTCTTTTCAGGTGAATTTCTCCATCTCATCACTGTGTCCAGAAAAGTAAAGAAGAAAGAAAAAAATAAAATACAATGAGAAGAATAAAACTAAGTAATATAAATTTTAAAAGGAATAAAAATTATTAAAATAAAAATAATAAATAAGAAAAAAACGGAAAAAATAAATAAAAGGCTACAAAACAAAAATACAAAGAATGCTACTTAGTGTTTTCTCTAAAAGTTGAAGATTTGCAGCCCTCTATGATCAGTAAACTTGACAGGAGTGAGTTGTTTGTGATGGTCTTCTGGGGGAGGTGTCTGTTGCACTGATTCTCAGCTGTACTTCAGCTGGTGCAAATGCACCTCTCCTCAGCAGAGGCAGACCTCCATGTAATCAACCCTGGATTCCAGTAGATGGCCCTGTATTACTTCTGGAAGGCTTACAGCACCAATGGGTAGGATGAATATGGCTTCACTCTGCGTTCTACCCAGGAGCTGAAAATTTGCACCCCAACTCTTCAGTGAGCTCTCACAGAAAAGCATTGCATCAGTCTTATCTCCTTGGTTTCTGTCAGAATTCTGTGTTCACCCGGCCAGTGTCAAAGCATTTTTATCTCAGGCACGTGACTGAGTTCCAACTTCAATTTCTATGGATTTCTGTGGCAAAGTCATGCTGTACCTCCTGGGGGTTGGAGGTCTTGCCATGGTTCTATTTTTTTTTTTTTTTTATTTTGGTGGACTCCTCCCAGGAATGTGGTCGCCCAACTGTGTTGTGATTTGAAGTTTAGGGCTACATAGAACAGAAAGCCAGCACCTAGCCTCACGATTTTCAGCCACCTTTCCCCAACTGATATCTGAGGACTCTGAAGCAATCAGGTCCCAACTTTTCTTCTTGTGACCCCCAGGATCCTCATGCTGCCACACCTGGGATTCCACCACGCTTTTCCACACGAACACCTCTAATCCAGGGACATCCCCCACAGTAGTAGACTCTTAAAAGTTTCAATTGTGTACTTCTTTGCTGATAAAACTTTGCAGTAGCCTCCTTAGCCCAGTTTCCTCCTCTGTGCTATATCCACAGCCGTATCACCCGCACTACTTATTTACTCCCACGCCACTCAAACAAATGAAGCTGCCGCAGGCATCACAGTGGGAGCTGGTGGGAGCTCTTGAAGTGGTTCACGATCTTGTTCTGGGTCTGGTGCTGTAGCTTCATGAAGAGAAAGTATCCACACCATGATTGACTTTTCGTGTCCTTCTAAATAAAGGAAACTTTACCCATCACTCAGAGTTGTCTGAGCCCATGAAGCAATCCCTGGGAGGTCTCACCTGATGGTAGGTCATGGGCACAGGGATCTGAGCTTAGTCACCACTTCTGGCCTACCGCAGTTGGTGGAGAATTGCTGTTTGGCCCAAGCTGTTCCAGTCCATATAAGCCACCCCTTGTCCTCCTCACCTCAACATTTCTCTGGTTCTCCTCCCTCTGCAACTCCCCCTTTCTTGTGTTCTTTTCTCTCTAATAAATAAATAAAATCCTAAAACAAAATTAAATAAAAGATTGAGCATAAAGGTGTATATTTAGGCCTTCAACACCTGAATGGAAACACCCTCCTGTGTGTATTTGTCATTGTTCCCCTAGTGCTGATGGCGTCAGAGGTGCATGAAAACCCAGGGAGTGAGAAGTCCCATGGTGGAGGGACTCTGGGTTCCTGAAAGACCACATAAAGGAGCTCCATCTCCAAGCTGAATATCCACTCAGCACTGTCATGGGGAGAAATCTGTGGTGACATGCTACCAGAATTTGGGGAGTTACTTGGTAATTTAGCATAATGTAATATACCTACAACATGTTGAAATCACCAAGTTGACTTCAATAGTTATCAGCCCAAAACCTTTAAAAATGACCAAGGAGGCACGTGGCTTCCTCAGTCAGTAGGATACTTGATCTCAGGGTTATGAGTTTGAGCCCCACATCAGGCATAGTTAACTTAAAAAACAAAAGAAAAGAAAACAAAAGGACTTACACATGACCAAAATCAATGAGGCTCAAACAATGGAGCTGGTCGGTGTTGGGATGGATCCTGTCTCCCGTTCATTCAGTCACTGAGCACTGCACACTCAGATGGTGCCAGTGCTTATCAGCCAACCAGGTTCTTCCTCTAAGAACTCAGGGTCTAGAGGAGAAGATGGACAAACAAGAAACAAAAATGTGAATGAAAAGAGCAAGAGACTACAACTAAGTCCTGAACTCCACCAGGTGAGGGGTATGACAAGGCTATGCTGAATGACATTGAGAACTCCTGTGGCAGGGAAAGAAGGAGACAGCCCTACCCAAATCTGAGTGTATTCAGCCTGGCAGAGGGCACCATGGAGCAGAGGATTGGAGGCAGAATTTGATGTTCCCAGAGTGGAGGTTAGAAAGGAGGCCAGGGTAGGCAGAGGAAGCTGAGGAAGAGAGCAGAGAGGGAGGGTAGGAGGGCCAGGGCCCGGGGCAGTTCGACAGTATCAGTGCCTTTCTCCCAGTGCCGTGTGGCCACATTTCCCCACACTCAGTGGCTGAACCCACAAACACTGTCTCACGGTCTCAGGGGATCAGGAACCCAGCAGTGCTCAGCTGGGGGTTCCTTCCAGAGTCTCTCATTAGGTTGGGGCTGTTGACGACATCACAGGAGGACCTGCTTCACTGAGAACCTGAACTCAATTAGGGGCTTTGGACAGATTCAGTCCATCTCAAAGACCTGAGTTCTTCTGTCTGTTGTTGACCCACAGTGCTAGGCCACGTGCATATGTCTGTGTCATGGTTCAACCTAAGGGCTTGTACTCCAGTGTGAGGATCTGAGAGAGAACCTGGGTCAGAGTCAATATGGGACTGACAATGAGCATTTATAACTAAATCTCAGCAGGGCCTTTGGGTCATGTTGCCATGTTCTGTGGAATGGAAGTGAATCACTAAATCCAGACCACACTCAGGGGAGGGGGTTACACAAGGATGTATATAGAGGAGTTGGGGAACCAATGGAGCCCCTGAGGGGGAAGGTGATGATCCCTGCAGGCCCGTGCCTTGCCCAGAATCAGACTGGTAGGAAGGCTTACCAGGCATGAGCCCAGCTCTTTGAGTGTCCTCAAAGGTGGGGTCCTGGATGCACCTAGCCATTCAATGGAGGCTCTGGAAAAGGTTGCCTAGATGGAAGTGGCTATAGACATGGAAATGGTATTGGGTTGAGGGTGATCATTGATATCCTCGATGATCTCCCCAAGACATCTCCCCATGTTCTTGTCTGAGGAGGACCCCAAGTTATGGAAACCCACTGACTGGACCCCTATATACATCACATCCTTTGAAAAGGAAGTAATGGCTTGCATCCCAGGACAGGCAGTCTCTAGGGGTAAGGGTAGATTCTGACCATCAAGGGCCAAGGCTCCAATATCTTCTTTAGGATTTTCACTGAAAATTAGAAGCCTCAGATCCTGGAAAGCTATTACCCATGCCTCTTCGGATGGGGCTGCCATCTTCTGGGACTCCAGAATGGGAGCACTGATGAACACATGTGTACACACAGGAGTGAGTGTGCATGTGCACAGAAAAACACACAAGCCAGGGACTGTGGGGTGGGATCTGACTAGTAGCAGATTCAAAGAAGTTGAAAGAAGGAAGGAAATTTGGTTGGAGGTATTTCTGACGTGTGTCACCACTCCAACAACATAGATATATCCAACCTATGCCTGTGGATATCTGGTAGAAGGACATGCTTGAATCGTCTGTATTTGACAGAGAAGAACATCCCTATCAGGCACAATGGCATATCTAGGGTCAAAAACAGGTAAGAATTGAGAGTTGTGTCTGAAACCAGGTGTGTTTCCAAGATGGGGCCCTGGCTGCACCCAGATCTTCCCTGGGGGCCTGTGGAGAGGGGTGTGTTGGTGTCAACTGTGTACAGATGTGGCCTTGCATGCAGAAAGGGGATGAGGAGATGGCAGACCAGAGCACTGTTTGTGTAGGTGTCACACCAGGAGTGGACTCCAGTAGGGAATCTCAGGCAGTGATGTCACTTCCTTGACCACAGACCCCAACAGAACTTGGAACCCCTGCAACCAGGCACCCACATTCTAGTGTAGTCTGGTATCAGGGTTACTTGGCTGGAGACATTTGTTACTGAAAGGTGTTCTCTTGCTGCCTGCCTACTTCCCGGGGCTCTGGCTTCCAGACACCCCAGGGCAATGGCTTTGGCTCAAAGCTCGCCCCCAACGCCTCAGGAAATTTGGCAAGAGGTGCCATAAGGTACTTAATAATGAGCAGACTAGGTAATGCCCACCCCTCTGAACAATCCAAGTGCAGCCCCATCCCTTCCTCTCGAGTTTTAGGGAAAGAGAGATATGTTGGGGTTCCTGTCCATGGGCTGGAGGAGGTTGAGCATAGCGGATACCGTGGTGATCCCTTCTTGTTCACACCAATGTCATGGTGGGCAGGTTGGAAAGAGGATTCCTGTGGTGCCTCTTACCTTTGCCAAAGCATATCCAAGGCCCTGAAGCTGTGCCACGTTTCTCTCCTTGGTGGAGGTGTGTGCATACTGGGGTGTGGTGTGTCTGGAATGGAGTGCTGTGGGTCTGAATACCAGCAAAGGCATCCAGACAGGGCTCTGAGGCCTCCTGCCTGGCTGCCGGGCACTGTCTTTGTGGAGCTCTACAAAGGAGATGGGGCAGGAGCCAGTGCAGCACAAAGGCCCCACTTCCTTGAAGCCAGCCTGGGCTCCTAGAGTCGTGTACTCACATGAACCTGCATCCCATTTCTTCCCCAAACTTACCCTCATGGTCCTGCCCACACCTTGGACAGAAGCAGAGTCATTGTCCACATATTTATAGGAATATCATTAAAGAGACTTTAAACCATGTCTCATCCCATTCATCTAGAATCCTTTTGCACTGTGCTATGCATTTTCCTAACCCATGCTCCCAGGTGTCCCCATTGGCCCAGTAGTCCTTCCCCAAGTTCTGCAAGTCTTGCACATGATTCTGGTGAGTTGGGAGACTTTCATCCAAAGGGACCTTTGGCCCGTGGTACTATGTCTCTTGCTCTGCCTTTTTGTTTTGATGGAACACATCTTTCGGGCCCCTCCAGGGTCAGGAACAGGGGCCTCACTGCGCTGCACACCATTCCAGAAGGCTAGTCATTTATCACAGCCATTGAGCCCTTTACTGATGCAGGACTTTGATGTGATCCCCCTCTGTTTCCAAAGCACGGTGCTGCATCCTACATCCTACGTGCCCTAATATCCTAAGCCCTCTCACCTAAAACATCTCTACAAGGAGCTCAGTCTCAGGACACTGAGACCATGACCTGAATCAAAACCATGAGCCTTATGATTAACCCAATGAAACACTGAGTCACCTTATTCTTTTTAGAACTGTGGGCTCTCTTGTCCCACCTCTTGCCATAAGTCACTGAGATCTGGGGGTTTGGTCTGCTCTCCAACTCCCAACCCTCCTGGTCTCCTCCGTCACAGTGGAGAAGTGCAGGGTGGAGGAGTCAAGGAAGGTTGGTGGGGGAGGGGAGGTCAAAAACTGTTCCCCATTTGCTGACTAAGCATTTTCCTGGAGACCCTAATCCCCATTTAGACAATAGCCTTGCTTATACATGAAATGCAATAATTTCCCGCAATATATGACCCACTTACCAGAAGTCATATTTTTCCATCAAGGTGGCCTGTCCACTCGCACACACTGCCATCAGACTCAGTTGACCTGGTGAGTGCCCCCTCACTGGCTGGTCTGCCCCAAGGCTACGATGGGTCTCTTGTGTTTGAAGGCTATTGGTGCTGCTCTCTGGCCATGGGGCATAACGCCTGGATCTGTAACTCCTGAAATACCATATTCCTCTGGATTTACCTGACACCATACTTTCCAGAGCTTCCTGGAGCCTTTAAAGCTTCTGCTCAAAGGCCCCAGCACCATTGCTTCCTTGTGATTCTGTGGAGCCCTCTGGACACCTGCCTGCGGGTCCCTCCCACCATGCCCGGGGCTGGCAGGTGACCCACCATATCTGGGCTCTGACATCACCTGGGCGTTGAACCTGCCCTTCTTCCATTCGACCACAATGCTTTATGTTTTCAGCCTCAACTTTGCCATGGAGCTTTCTGGAAGCTTGCTGCCATTCATTCTCAAAATATCTGGGAGCACAGATCACTGATTGCCCAAGGTCACAGAGGGACTTGCCAAGGTAATGGGAAGTGAAGTGGCTTGTGCCAGAGCCGTGCCCTGACCCCACTGAGCTCCCACACTAAGTATTCTTGTTGGGTTTGTCTGCCATCAGTGTGCTCCCCTGGCGCT
>JAHRIG010000284.1:6614783-6642369 GCA_020311275.1 Eira barbara | reverse complement strand
TGACCCATGGACCCTAACCCCCATCCTGACCCGGACCCTAACCCTGTCTAATCCTAACCCTAACCCTGTCTAATCCTAACCCTAACCCTGACCTCTAACCCTAACCCTGACCCTAACCCTAACCTCTAAACCTGAGCCTGACTCTGACCCTAACCTGCATGCCTCCCTGATGCTACCCCCACCTTCTGCGGTCTCCCCCAGACTCAAACCCACTGTCTGATGTGTTGAGCGACCCCAGCCCTCAACTCAGCCCGCTCTGGAGCCCGCCTCAGCACCAGTGTCTGGGACTTTTGTTTCTCTAGGCCCTAACCATAATCCAAGTTTGGGTCTTCAGACTTCCATCCCAAGAGGTGTGGCCCCCAAGCACCCCAGATTAAGAACCCCTGAGGGACACCCAGGACTCCACCCGCCATCGGGAGAAAACCGTGCCATTTGGAGCTGCGCCGAACCCTCAGAGGGGGAGAAACCTGCATGCTCCCCTAAAGCCACCCCCATCATCAGCAGCCCCCCGGCCACAAAGCCGGATTCTGCCACGGTGCGGGACAAACGCCCCCAACTCAGCCCGAGGGGAGCCCCCTCAGGGCCGGCAGATCCAGCCTATAATTCCCCTAGGCCTTAACCCTAACCCTAGGTGGGGCCTCCAGGCTTCCGTGCCCAGAGGCCTGGCTCCCAAGCACGCAGACTGAGGACGCCTGAGGCTCCCACTGGCACTCCGCCGGCCTCCTAGGGTGTAATGGTGCCATTCGGAGGAGCAAAAACCTCAGAGCGGGAGAAACCTGCATGCCCCCCGAGGCCCCCGCCAGCGTCTGCAGCCCCGGGATACAAACCCACAGTCCGACACACTGACTGACACCGGCCCTCAACTCCGCCCACCGGGGACCCTGCCTCGGCACCGGCAGATCGGGCCTGCCATGGCCCTGGGCCCTGACCCTAACCCTAGGGTGTGGTTTTGGACTTTGATTCGTTGGGACACGGCCTGCCGCTCGGACCTGCCGTGCCTCGGTGTCAAGCTGTATCTACCGCCCACTCTACCTCAGAGCCTGACCGCTGTTCTAGCCTTAATACTCACCCTCCAGTGTCACTCGAAACCCTAAACTCTAACACTCTGGTCTCTCAAGCGCACCGAGCCCTCTTCTGTTCCGCACCGAATGCCCTGTGACACCCGTGTTGGACGGCGTACCTGGCGATGCTGGTGGGCCTGGAGGCTTTGGAGCTGGATGTTCCCGCAACGTGTCATTTGGTCTTACTGTGTTTGACGCTGACGTCCAAGATCCGAGCTGAACAGCCACCAAGTCCTGGAGTCCAGTGTCCGTGTGCACCTTCCTCAGCCCCGGCCGGCTCTGTAGCGGCGTCAGCCTTTCAGACCGCAGGAAGAGGCCTGGACGGTGGCTGCGCACGCCCGGCAGGCGCACCCGGGCTCCGACCAGAGCATTGGAGAAAGGCAGCCTCTAGGGTTCATAAGACACACCTGCTCACCGGCCCTCCTCCCGAGTGGGGCTGCTCACCTGCCGCTGTCGTCCTGTTGGCATCTGGGGTTTCTTCTCTTAGGGAGAGGCTGCGAGACAGAACATGTTCCCGTTGAGGCTCACAGCAGAGAACCCCACCGTGCATTCGGCATGACAACCGGCCCCTTTCCTTTTCTGGTGTCTGTAGGATGTGTTCCATGGGGTGACACGACGCTAGAACATTCTGAGAGGAGAGGCAGTGTGGGGTATCCTACGGCTGAAAGCCAAGTGTCTGCCCCACTCAGCCCCGGGTGCGAGGTATGTCTTGTCCCGTCAGCCACGTGATGGCAACGTCCTGACCACTCCACCCTTCTCTCAAATCCTCCCCATCTCTAAGCGCCGTCGGCAGTGTACAGTCACCTGTACCGTTGGCGCACTGGGGAGGCGGGATACAGCTTACTCGATCCTAGAACACAACCTACCTCCTGAAGGAGACACGGCAGGACCGCCGGAAGAGCTGTGAGCGCACGGTCATGCCCGTTGTCCTCAGTGTCCCCGTCCACCCAGGCGCAGCCAGGTAGGCAGGAGGTAGGCTTGTCTCCCAGCCCTGGGTGGTCCATCTCACTGTGGGTCCCTGACACCCACACTCCCGGGGATGCACAGCAGGGCGCGGGAAACAGGCCCGTTCCAGTCCCTGTGTTGAAACCCAGGCCAGCTCTCAGGCTCCCCGCCCCAGCCTCATGAACGCTCTTCCAATGGAAGGTCCCCTTCTGCGGAGTCGACACCGGGGAGCCCCACCTGCCCATCCCAGGGCTGTGCCGCCCTGAGCGTCGAGCTCCTGCTGTCCACATGCCTCTTGCATTTCTCCTACCAGAGCCCACGTTGGGATTTGAGAGCAGCGTGGTCTCGTCTGCCTCAAGGCGGGGGCGACTGCGCCGTGTCTGGAAAACGTGTCCCCTTCCATTCATTTGCAGCAGAACGCTCATGGCCCGTGGGGTCGTCACCACGGCCAGCGGCCACGGCCGCCTGCGCGAGAACAAAAGCTGGACAGCGGAAGTACTTGCGTCAGGTTTGGCCGCTCCTTGGAAGTCTGTGGGATCGTCGGGGGGTGGATGGTGGATGACAGTCGGCCTCACGCAAAACAGAGAGCCTTCTGCAACATAGATGGAAACACCTTGGGGGCAGTTCCCAAAAGATGCATGTGGAGCTCCACATTAGGAGTCGTCGGAGAAGTTCAGATAAAACCACGATACCGGTAAACGCCGTGCGAACAAGTGAAATGAAAGAGGTAGGGTCGTGGGAACTCTCGCCTGCTGCAGCTCGGAACGGTCCTGATTCTTCGGAAAACTACGTTCAGTACTGCCCGTTGCCAGGGAAAATGCAAGCGGGGCCTGGTGGCTCGGTCGATTTCGGCTGAGGTCGTGATCTCGGGGTCCCGGGGTCAAGCCCCACGGCAGGCTCTGTGCTCAGTGGGAAGGTTATTCAAGACGCGCTCTCTGCGGCTGCCCCTTCCCCTCTCTCACATGCAGTCCCACAGAAAACCCTTGAAAACAAAGAAAAATAAACGTTAAAGTACACAATGCGCCAGCAATTCTGCTTTTGGGTTTGACGCAACAAATGAAACAGACGGTGTGGCACATGAACGTTCATAGCAACGTCATGAATAATAGCCAAAACTCGGGAAAACACAAATATCAAACTTCGCATGGATCTCTACCATGTAATATTACACATCTATCAAAGTGAATGAGGGGGCGCCTGGGGGGCTCCGTGGGTTGAGCCTCTGCCTTCGGCTCAGGTCGTGATCTCAGGGTCCTGGGATCGAGCCCCGCATCGGGCCCTCTGCTCAGTGGGGAGCCTGCTTCCCTCTCTCCGCTTCTGCCCTTCCCCCCACCTGTACTGACTCTCTCTCTCTCTCTTTCTCAAAAAACAAATCCTTTTAGAAAAACAAAAAATGCGATACATAAACACGAAAGAACTGATACACGTCAGACCCGTAGACGTCAAAGTCATTATGTTGAACAGACGCGAGACACAAAAGAACATGCGTACGGAATTCTAGATGAGCTCAATCGAATCTCGAGGGACACGGCAGAGCCCTGGTTGCCTCCCGGCCCGGGGGATGGCTGGGAAGGTGGCCGGGAGCGGTATTTTGTGGTGACGGAAAGGCTCTTTACCTTCAGTGTGGTTGTATTGGTCAGACAGTAGACCTGTGCCCTGAAACTGAGTCTGTTTTATAGTATGTAGTTATACTTCAACCAAGTTCTTTTTTTTAAGAGTTTTATTTATTTATTTATTTGAGAGAGAGACAGAGAGACACCACGAGAGGGGAGAAGGTCAGAGGGAGAAGCAGACTGTCGTGGAGCTGGGAGCCTGATGCGGGGCTCGAGCCCGGGACTTTGGGTATTTTGTGACCTGAGCTGAAGGCAGTCGCTTAACCCACGGAGCCATGCAGATGCCCCAAGTTCTTTTTATCAATATCTTTTTATCAATAAACGACAATAGACAGCCAGAAATTTATGGTCTGTGGATTCTGACAATTTACACCACAAATATTTATTCAACACATAGCTAAGGGGCACCTGGGTGGCTCCGTGGGTTAAGCCTCTGCCTTCGGCTCAGGTCATGGTCCCAGGGTCCTGGGATCGAGCCACAATCAGGCTCCCTACTCAGCGAGGAGCCTGCTTCCCCCTCTCGGCCCGTCTCTGTGCCTACTTGTGATCTCACTTTCTGTGTCAAATAAATAAATAAAATCTGTAAAAACAAAACAGATAGGGATGCCTGGGTGGCTCCGTGGGTTAAGCGGCTGCCTTCGGCTCAGGTCATGATCTCAGCGTCCTGGGATCGAGTCCCGCATCGGGCTCCTTGCTCCGCGGGGAGCCTGCTTCTCCCTCTGCCGCTCTGGCTGCCTGTGCTCGCTCGCTCTCTCTCTCTCTCTCTCTGACAAATAAATAAATAAAATCTAAAAAAAAAAAAAAAACAGATAGAAGACCTATATTTCAGGGCTAAAACTAGGAGACTGTTAAAAGAAAGTATAGGAAAGATATTCATGACCTAGGATTGCGCAGATTTCCTAAATGTGACACCAAAAGCATAGGCAAGCAAGGGAACAAAATAGGTTGAACTTTATCAAAATTAAATACTCTGGTAAGAAGGACGCTACCAAGAGACTTAATAAAGAATGGGAGGAAGAGGAGTGCACAGCTGGCTCTGTGGGTGAAGCCTGACTCAGGGGCCTGCGGTTGTGAGCTTGAGCCCCACGTCAGATGCAGACATCACCGAAAAATAAAACCTTGAACCCCAAAGAGTCGGAGACAAATGTTTGAGCACAAGGCTTCTGGAAGGCAGATGCGGAACATATCCAGGGTATAAAATGAACTCCTGGGGTGCCTGGGGGCTCAGTGGGCAGAGCATCTGCCTTTGGCTCAGGTCGTGATCCCGGGGTCCTGAGAAGGACCCCGTGTCAGGCTCCCTGCTCAGCGGGGAGCCTGCTTCTCCCTCTCTGCGACACCCCTGGCTCCTGTGCTCACATGCACTCTCTGTCAAACAAACGAAATCTCCTTAAAAATAGAGAAAATAAAACGAACTCCTACGGTACAACAAAAAGACAATTCCATTCTAAAGGAAGAAAAAGATTGACTTTTTTAAAGAAGATATAAAAAGGACCAATAAGCACATAAAAGGAGGCTTATAATCCTGATTCGTTGCTCGATGACACCCCCCAACTCCAAAACCTGCAGGGGAGGCCGCTCCTGCCCCCTCAGTGTCCCCCCCTCCTGGACACCTGCCGGGGAGGTGCGCTCCTGCACGTGGGTGCCCCCCACTCCACTCCCGGACACCCGGAGGACAGGAGCGCTCCTGCCCCCTCAGTGTCCCCCCTCCCGGACACCCGCAGGACAGGAGCGCTCCTGCAGACTCGCGCAGTGTCTGGAACGCCCACCTACGTGCAGGCTGACGCCGCCATCCTGTCTTCGCATCACGCGCTCACAGCAGGTCCCCTCCACATCCTGAGATTCAGGAAACACTTGCGCCAACTTTCTGGAAAAGCGAATTTCCCCGAGTGTATATCCTAAGGGCCTCCACATATTACTGAAAACAGCCCAGATTCGTCTGTCCTGCAGGTGTCGTAGTAGAGGGAGGACACGTGGGGCACTGAGCCCCAGAAACCCTGTCGCTACAGGCTGGAGTTCTCCCCAACCCTTCTCAGAGTTCTCGCTGCCCCTGGGAGAGCAGTGCACACGTGCCGATTACGCTGGGGGACGCAGAAGCAGGCTGCGTGCCAAGGGCTGGCCTTGCAGACGGTGGACAGGAGGCTGGGGAGCTGAAGCCCAGGGCCCCTGACCCTGCGTGTTAGCTGCAGGGAGCTGAGGCCCTTCCTTCTGCTTCCTGGCAAGCCGTTACCAGGTCCGGAGCCGTAACCATGGAGTCCACGGCCCACTCAGCCCGCGGTTTGCAGCAGCCACAGACAGAGCTCCCGCTGCAGCGAAACCCTGCGGGATGGCAAATGCAGCTCTGTTGCAGGTCCGCCCACCGTAAACAGACTCCCCACCCCACCCCCCACTAGGCCACAGGGGGGCTTTGCTCGGGGACCTGAGGTTTCTGGATCAATTACAGAGCTGCAGCGACTGGCGGCTGTCCCTGTCCTTGGGTCAGAGCTGTTTCCTTCAGGGTGACAATCACCTGCACAGGGTCTCCCTATAACCATCCTACCCCAACCAGAAATTCTCCCTCATCCGGAGACTCCAGTGAACCTTTCTCCTCTCCCCAGACAGGTGCACCTATCCAACCACAGAATCGTCATCTCGCCTTAAGACCGAACACCGGCTCCCAGGTCTGATCTCTGCTCTGCTCTCCATATCCTAGTCGCTGAGCCCCCTACTCAGGGCCGTCCCGATCTCCCCACTTTCCTTGTGCCCAGGACCATCGGTCACGTCTGCACAGCCAAAGGTTAACCCAGTCCCCACACGAATTCCCGCAATAGGCACAGCCCGGCCCCAAGCCCCCGTCTAGGGACTGCTTCCTGCAGAGCCCGGACAAGGCTCCCTGTCACATGGCCCCAGCCCCAGCACCCTCACGGAGCCCGTCAGCCCTGCGTTTCCCATCGATGAGCGTGGCTGCCGTCCTGGTCCCATGGGCACCCAAGGGGGTGGACGACACAGCCCGATACCCCAGGAGGGGCTGGCCTCTTGGCTGCTTCATCGGAGAGCTCGAAGTCCAGTTTCCAGCTCAGATGCACACAGAGCAAGTGTGGTGTTTCCCCGGGCCAGTGCCTCACTCCCGCGGGACGTGGGGGAAGCAGTGGCCAAGGCATATGTTTCTGCCTAAGCAGGATGTTATGGGGTACAGCAGGCTCCCCAAAATCCATACGTTGGAGTCCTGAGCCCTAGGACATCAGAGCAGGACTGTATTCGGAGATGGGGTCTTAGAAGAGGCAGTTCAGGAGAAATGAGATTAGGGTGAGCCCGTGTCTGACAGGACTGGGGTCCTTCCAAGAAGAGGGGATGAGGACATGGACAGCACAGAGGGGCGACCAGTGAGGACACGGGGAGAACCCACAGTCTACAAGCCCAGGAGAGAGGCCTCGGGAGGACCAGCCCGCACACAGCTGGGTTTTGCGCATCCTTCCTCTAGAGCCCGCAGTCGTGAATGCCGATCATCTGAGCCACCCCGTCTCCTACTTGGAGCAGGGGGAGGGTGCCACGGAAAAAATCAGGTCTCAGATGCGACCCAACCTGCCGCCTATGTCCCTGGTGCACAAGATACAGGGACCGCAGGGATGGGATGGTTGAGGGCAGCAGGCCTCTGTGTCCCTTCCTTGTGGTTTGCACGAAGCAGGTGTTCAAGGCCATGAACACTTTCGGGGTAGCAGGCCCCGACCTGTCCCAAGATTCCTTGGACTGGGACATTTGTATACACTCTGTGTAGAGTGTAGCAACGGGGGCCCCAAGCAGTGACGTGGAAACCCTGCACCCCAGACTGGCAGGTGGCCAAGACAGAGTTCCACGCGGGTCTCCACACTGAGTCCGAAACCCCCTCAGCCATCTGCAGGGGGCGGAGAATGGGTTTCAGCCCTCAGACAGGGAAAACCTCGTTCTCCCAGGAGCAACAGTGCCATGGGGATGGGGTGCGGGCTTCTGGATCCGTTCCAGAGCAGAGAATTGGGGAAAGCATCATGTGCAAGGTGCACCGATGTCTCGGCCCAGTAGTCGGGGCGGTCCAGCTCCAGAGGTGGCCTCACGTGGACGGGGTCCTGGTCCGGCTGCCCTCCCAACCCCGTGCTCTGGATGGTTGTCCGAGGTCATTTGTTTTAAAGTCCCTTTCCTGCTACCCAAACCCCAGGAGCAGATTCCCGCTCTGTCACCTCCAGGGACATCCAGACTCATAGTGGATCCGAGCGCACCTGTGGGCTTTGTCCTAAGTGGCCACAATCTCCTATGACCAGTGTCTGGGTACCTGGCCCCTGACTAGGAATCTCCCTTTGTGGGAGGGACAGACCCCAAGAGCCATGGAGCCTTCTGAAAACAGCCCTTTGAGCAGAGTGGCAGCTCCAACTGAGAGAACAGAATGGGCCTCTGCTACCACTCCAGGGAGCTTGGGGAGGCCAAGATATGCCTGGGTTAGAGGTGTTACCAATGGGTCATAGTGAGACAGAGGAGCATCTTAGGACAAGGGGTCTGGCTCCCGCAGACCCAACCCCTGCTGGCAGGAACACTCGGCCTCAAAGGAGGAAGGGGAAACCAGATGGACAGAGCCCAGGCCCCCGAGACCCACTGGCCTTGGACCCACGTGGTGAACACATAGCCTGAGTCTTTCAGCTCTGGTGTGTGGAGACACTCCAGCCACGTGTCAGTAATGGACTGTTGCCCTAATATCAGAGGAGCCTCCCCTGGAGCCTCAGGAGGGAACACAACCCCTCCACGGCGGTGACAGAAAAATAAGGCTTTGTAAGACTGTTCCAAAGCCAGAGCCCACGCTGAAAGCGGAACGTGGCAGGGTGTCACTCAGCTGAATGGGGCTTGAAAGCAGGAGCACCTCGGAAAGGGAGGCCTGGAGTTCACATCCCGCCCACCTCTGCTTCCACCTGCCGAGGAGCACATGTTTCCGTGACGACCCTGACAAACCTGCTCGGTTCCCTTGGCAACCAAATTTCTGAAATGCCCAAACCTTCCCCATGCGCACAGCATTCCTGTTTCAGTCTCGTGGAGCTGAAAGGGACAGGGCTGTCCTTACGTGCCAGCAAATCGATGGCTCCAGCCTTGCAATTACCAGTTACGTGCGCTTATTAAACATAAAATGCCACGAGGACCAGCCTTCCGGGGGACTCGCTCTGTCCTTGGCACCCACGGGAAGGACGCTGGAACGGTTCTTCATGGCGGACGAGCCCCCCTTTCTGATGGGGCCGGGCTTGGGGCCCTTCCATCTCCGATGCTTTCAGATGCTTCCCCGCACCCACATGCCCACAATATTGCTCTCAGCACTGGTCCCCAGAACACCGTACTCATCTCCTAGGATGAAAGGGTTATTTTAGGCACAACGAGTGTGCTGAATGGTAGCCCCCAAAAGATGTGTCCCCCGAACATGTGAAAGTGACCTTTCTGGGGAAGTGTTCTTTGTAGATACAACAAATGAAGGATTTTGAGCTGACACCATCCTGGATGAGGTTGGCCCCAAATGGAAGGACAGTTATCCTTACCAGAGATGGAATAGGAGAGAGACACAGAAAAACCATGTGAGGACGGGGGAAGAGATGGGAGGGACGTGGCCACAAGCCCAGGGACGCCTGGAGCCCTAGCAGGTCAAGAGGCAGGAAGAAACCTCCCCTGGAGCCTCAGGAGGGAACACAACTCTGTTCCGCCTGGACCTCAGCGGTCCTGTCCCTCCTGGACCTTAGCATCCCTGCCCCACCTGGACCTCAGCATCCCTGCCTCACCTGGACCTCAGACTTGTGTTCTCCAGAGCCACGAGAGGAAGGCTGTAAGCCATTCAGTTTAGGTAATTACTGCATCATAGGACATGAATTCCCACCCAATCGTACTTCTGATAAGGGCTTGACACTCAGAAAATGCAAAGAACTCGTACAACTCAGCAAGGAGAACAAGGGACCTGCTTAATAGGTCGACCTTAACCGACATTTCTCCACGGAGACAGACAAGCGGCCGACAGACCCATGAAAAGATGCTCGGCCTCTCAAACTGTTAGAGACGTGCACAAGGAAGCAGAAGGCAGTACCCCCGCACCCCGGCTGGGAGCGCCGCTGTCAAAACGGAGGAGGCCAGCAGCGCTGGTGCGCGTAGGGGACTGAAAGGCTTGTACTCCCCTGGTAGGGACGCAAGCTGGTGTGGCCAGCCTGCGCAACAGCATGGAGGGTCTTCAAACACTTAACCTGGAGCTGCCGTCGGACCCAGCAGTCTGACTTCTGAGCACATGGCCGGACATCTGGAAGCAGGAGCTCAGAGTGCCCGGCTGACTAACGGACGGTGCAACGCTTGACCTTGGGGCTGTGAGTTTGAACCCCACATTGGGTGTAGAGATTACTTTGAACAACACTGAAGATCTCGGGCACCTGGGTGACTACGTCGGTGAAGCATTTGACTCTGGATTTGCACTCGGGTCGTGAGCTCAGGGCTGCAGGATCGAGTCCTGTGTTGGCCTCCGCATCGGCCACGGAGCCTGCTTAAGATTGTCTCTCTTCCATTGTTTCTGCCCCTCCCCACCTCTCTCTCCCTCTCCCAAACAAACAAATTTAAAAATCTTGGGGGGAAAAAAAAAGCCAGCAAGATTTCAAGGAGATTTGAACACCCAGGTTCACTACAACGTTATTCACAATCGCCAACCGGTGGGAACGGCCCACGTGTTTCTGGACGGATGCACAGATAAGGAAAATGTGGTATATACATAAAATGAAATATCACTCAGTCTTAGAAAGAAACGCTGTCATCGGACACCACGAAGGAGCATTGGGGATGTTATGAGTGAATTAGGGAAGTCACGAAAGCACAGGCCCCATATGATTCCACTTACGTGTACTATCTCGAGGGGTCAAAGTCATGGCACTGAAACCCCAGGGGCTGGGAAGAGGGCACAGGAGCTGCTGGACAGGCAAGGGAGCTGCTGGACAGGCACAGGGTCTCAGTGCGACAGCGTGAAGCCGTTCCAGACATCGGTTACGCGAGACGAAAATAGTTCCTGCAAAACTGTAGGCTTAAAAATGCTTAGGAGGGAAATTGGTGTGTCTGTGCTTTTGGCTACAATTACAAATAGGGTTTGTTTTTGTTTTGTTTAGTTTTTTTATTTGGATAAGATTTTTAAGTAAACTCTACACCCAACAGCAGCTCAAATGATTTTAAGAGTCACATGCTCTGACGGAGCCAGCTGTGTGCCCCAAAGTTAAAGGCCAGGTTAGCTTTATAGTTAATTACCAAATAAGCTTTATTTTTAAATTTCATTTAAGACTTAGAGAGAGCATGAGCAGAGGGAGAGGGACAAGCAGACTCCCCTGCTGAGGAGGGCTTGATGCCAGGACGCTGAGCCCATGACCCAAGCCAAAGTCAGCTGCTTAACCAACTCAGCCAGCCAGGTGCCCCTGGGACCTTTAAAAGGTGTGAGGAGTTCAGTGGGAGAGTCACGATACCTCGAAGGATGCAGTCCCCAGTGGGAGGAAAAGAATAGCGTAGAGGTCCTTGCTAGGGAAGGACTCGGATTCGGGTCACCTGGACCCTTCCCGAGGCCACTCCTGGGTCTAGAATTCCTATGGTTCGTGTCCGGGGACGGCTCCTCTCCCCCTGCACTTTTCCCGCAGCCACACTACTAGTAGAATATTAAAAATACAGCCATCCCTCAGATCGGGGCAGCAGCGGACACGCTGAACAATGGCCCACAGCCCACCCTGGCCCACCCCCCACGAGGACAGGCAGGGCAGACCTGGACTCTGCAGCTGCCGACCTCGGGTCACAGAGGGCCTCCGCGACGCTGTGAAGTGACCTCACGGGAAGTTCATTGGCTTCAGGAGTGACTGCGGCCTTGAGTACTAAACGGGAGAGATTCCCAGAAGATCATGGGGAGAAAGTGCCATGCGGTCAGAGGCCACGGTGAACAAACAGCCAGTCCCAGACCGAGCTCTGCGCCATGACTTTGCAAGCACACGCCGAGGACTTCACAGGCCCCGTTTGTGGTGGAGTTGTGTTCCCCCGACCATAATGCTCACATCCTAGTATCTCCAACCTATGAACAGGTCATTTCGATGATGCTCCCTGCAGACATGACCAAGTTGAGGTCCCACTGCAGTAGAGCGGGGCCTAATCTAACGACTGGTTTGCTTCGTAAGAAGGGGAAAGGTGAGAAGACAGAAAATGCACAGCAGAAGGCCATGGAATGACCGAGCCAGAGGCCAGAGTAAAGCATCTACAAGGCAAAGCGTGCCATCAACCACCAGAAGCCGGAGACGGCAGGAGGGACACCCCTTCCCCACCCCAGACCACCAGCAGGAACGCAGCCCTGCCTGGATCTCAGAGGTCCTGTCCCGCCTGGTTCTCTGACTTCAGGCCCCAGAACCGAGAGGACGTAGCTTTCCGTTGTCTTAAACCCCAAGCTTGTGAAACCGTGGTACACCAAGCTGCAGGAAACTCACCCAGACCTGTTCTGTGGGCCTCTGGGAGCGAGGGTCTCGTTCAGGGCCGACGGTGTACAGAACCCTCCCAGCCGGCAGTGGGCCACCAGAAATCCCAGCGCAGCGGCCGCACCAGACTGCTGAAGGGTCCAGCGTGCGGGCAGGCTGCGCACCGACCTCCCGAGGTTCTGGGCGTGTGGGGGAGGGAGCACGGGGTTGGAAGCATGGTGACGGTCTCCCCGTCGTCGCCATTTGCCCGGAAAATCAAGACCCGGAAAGTTACAGGGATGGAACCCGGCCGGGTCCTGGGCTGTGCTAGAAGCAGAATTCTGACCGGGGGAGGGACGCGGCTTCCCCCCCCCGCCCACCCCAGGAAGCCCGCGGGCACCCAGGCAAGGAGCGTCCTCGGTATGATGTGGGAAACAGAGGCAGAAGAAAAACTATTAAATTTCCTTACCCACTGACGAGCCCTTGAAACAGGCAGAGTGACGTGCCTCTAGGGACTCCACTGCCTCCACCAGCAGGCTTTGCTCAGGACCAAGGGCGATCGGAGCCTGACCGACCCCTTCCCCTAACCAGGATCCTGTAAGCCTACTTAGTATTTTTATTAAAGATTTTATTTATTTATTTGACAGACAGATCACAAGTAGGCAGACAGGCAGGCAGGGAGAGGGGGAGGCAAGCTCCCTGCCGCTGGGCTCCATCCCAGGACCCTGGGATCATGACCTGAGCCGAAGGCAGAGCCTTTAACCCACGGAGCCACCCCGGTGCCCCCTGCAAGCTCACTTTAACAGTTCCTTTGGAAACTTCTCTCTAAGTCCTCCAGGATGTTGATGATCATTCCCAAGCATATGGCCCACGGATACACATGGAAAGCGTCTCACAAAAGGCTTTATTACCGGTAACGAATAAGCTTTTCCCAAGACAGCAGCCCCTCAAGGTCCCAGAACCCTTGCTTCCAAAGTTCCTCAGAGACTTACGCCATCCCTGACCCCCTCCCCACCTGCAAGCGTATAATGGACCACCCCTCACAGCCCCCGGGCCACAGCTCTTCCTGCCCACGGGATCTGTCCCTGTGCTCTAATAAACCACCATTTCTCACCAAAGAATTCCTTCTTGGTTGTTGGCTCTGGACCTCACCCCAGTGAAGACTTCATCAGGTAGAAAGCCACGGGGCCCCTCTGTGAGCCCCCGACTGCTCACGGAGCCCCGTGGCATCTTGCCCCTGTTGGAGCCCCCCCCCACCCTCAGGGTCAGACCTCCCAGACGGGGTGCAGGAACCTGAAATAGGACAAAGGCCTCGCAGCAAAACCAAACCAGAAAGGACAAGCAGGGCCCAAGTGGACACCTTCAGCCCACAGGGGAGGGTGAGCTGGAAGCTTTGGATTGACCCGGTCCGCCCCTCCCTCTCTCACCCCGGGGGCCTTACTTTCCTGCTTCCGCACCTCTCCCGGGGATGCATTCCACACAACCACCGTGGGATTTCCATCCTCTTCCTTCCCAGACAACAAGCCCAGTGATTAGTGACAAGTTCCAACAAAGGCCGCTCAGACCCGGCAACCTGCACAGCGGCGGCCAGTGCTCTCCCGCCAGCCCAGCCCTGCAGCTTCCGACAGGGACGGGACCATCCGCTTTGGGAAGCAGACAGGTGTCCTTGCTTCGGAGACGGTTTCTATTGAGCCGTGTTGCAGGACAGCTGGGCCCCACTCTCGGAGGGGCTGCCCAGGTGGGCCTATTGTCACCCATCACGGGATCGTAGGGAAGAACCTGGACCTTGCCGCAGCCCCGCAGGAACAGGTGTGGGGCATCGGGAGGGGTGTGCACGGACACCCGGCTGCGGCTCTGGTTCATTTTCTAAATCATGCCAACCAGCTGGTGAGTCACGGGGAGCTTCCAGAAGACCCTGTTCTCGCAGGATGTAAGAAATAGGGGAGGTGGGGTGATGGGTGGGGACACAGGCCAGGGTGCCCCTGGGCGCAGCGGGCGCCGCGGCAAGAGAGGCCCTTCCCGGAGGCAGCGCACAGCTGTGTGCGTGCTGGTGGAGGAAGATCACGCTCTCTGCCCCCACGGAGGTGGTGGATTCTTCTGCGATCCGCTGGGGCCCTGCTGGGGCCCCTTGCACCCTCTGGGCATCTCAGCGGGGAGCTGCACCAGCGCGTGGGAGAGGGTGCCCCACGGAAGCTCCTGGGGATGGGGGCTCATAGAAGCTGTGCAGGGCGACCCCAGTAACAGGGTTGGAAAAGGCATCCCACGGCAGGGAGGGCTTTGCAAAGTGAATCCTGAGTCAGGTTTTGTGAGAGGGTCGGGGTGAGGGCATGGGGAGCAGCGGGGAGCGGTGGGCGGCCTCTCCAGCCAGGTCCCAACCTTGCAAGGCTCTCCTGTGTGCAGTCTGCTCTGTTATCTCACTTCTCCCAGGGTGTGTTGGGGGGCGGGGTGCTGAGGGCACGCGCTGTGAGTGTGACTCGCTGAGGACGGGATGGGGCTGGCAGGGATGCGGAGGTCACGCGTCCTGCCAACCTCGCCATGGGGTGCGCACGCAGCCCGGAGTTTCCCGCAGAGGTGGGGGATGGGCTCCAGTGCGTGTGTGTGTGTGTGTGTGTGTGTGTGTGTGTGCGTGATCACGGATGAGGGGACCCCAGGGAGCCGTCTCCGTCTGTGTTGCCACATGGGACATATGATTCCACAGGTGGAAGCCTCGGGAGCTCACGGCCCAGCACCCCCAGTGCCCCCTGTCTGGGCCCCTGGGAGTTGGGAGGACCAGGCCAGCCTCCCACACAGGCCACGGTGTCCCGAAAGATTGGGGCTGCGGCCAGGAAGAAATCCCGGACGGGGGAGGCTCCTATGTGGGGAGAGGAGACGAGGAAGCTTGTGTATGTGGACATGTGGGCCAGGGGGCCCATTCTGGAAGGTTCTGTCGCTTCGAATGCCGTCTTTTCTCCCCAGTTTACCTCCTGGGCACTGGAGGGGAGAGCTGCGGCCCAGGGTGGTCCTTTAGGGGGTCTCAGCCACCCCTTGGGGACATTTAGTGGACCCGCACACGGCGCCTGTCCAGGACACGGTTCTGAACGTCGTCGTGGCTCTGGAAGATTCCACGTTTGGAAACTGCACCCAAGGCTGGCTCTTCCAAGCCCGTGCGCGCGCGTGGGTCCTGAGGAGGGCCCAGCCCCAGAACCCAGGCCGCTGCGGCAGGCACTTGCTATGGAAACTCTGACTTCTTTCCCGAGAGTGGACAAGGACGAGATTCCAGCCACGGCCGGCAAACGGTTCTGGGAAGTTCCACGTGTTCTTACGGGCGAGCTGAGACATGGACACAGGGGCTCAGCCTTCCAGACACCGGGAATGCTCCCAGACCAGCGAAGGCAAGTGGGTGACGGGGAGGGCGGTGGGAGGGGTCCCCGAGACCACCCCAGCTCCGGGGACTTGCTAGGACGCTCACAAGACTGGGAGGAGGGTGTGCAGCGGGGGTCCAGTGAGCACTCGGGCTAGGCGCGCACGCGGTCCAGGGATGGGGGCGTCGGGGCGAGTCCCGGTGCCGGTCCCCGGTGTTTCCTCGGGGCCTCCCGACGGCCTCGCAGACGGGGCGGTTCCCCAGCGACTAGGGGTCAGGGCCTCTCCGGGGAAGCCCGTTAGGGACCCCGTGCCTGGGCTGGGGGACGGTCACGTGGGCACCCTGCCTGCCCCCCCCAGATCCAGCCCCAGAAGGAAAGCAGGCGTCCGGCGGGACCCACGGGTTCGCGCCAGCAGTGTGGACGCTGAGAGCCCCTCGGACGGCTGGGACGTGTTCGGCTCGGGGCGGGCAGCCGCGCACGGCCGGTAGCTGCGGGGTCGCACCCAGAACCGCACCGGGAGACCGGGTGGGGGGATGTCAGGGGCGGGGCCAGCAGTGCGGCGGCCGGGGAGCGAGGGGGAGGCGGGGTCGGGGTGGAGACCCGGTGGGGGCGGGGCGGGGCGGGGGAGGTGGGACGCGACCCGGGTGGGGCCTGAGCAGGTGCCGGAGCAGGGAGGCGGGGGTCAGGCCGGCGGGGGAGGTGGGGCTGGGCCAGGAGTGGGGCGTTTAGGGGCGGGGACTGAGCCGGTAGGCGGGGCCCGCGTGGAGACCGGGGGGTGGCGGGACGGGGGAGGGGGGCAGGCGGCGGAGGTTGGGGCTAGTCAGCCAGGGGCGGGGCCGGGGGCGGGGAATGAGCAGGGAGGCGGGGCCACCCTGGTCCCTGAGCCGGTGGCAGGTGGGAGGTGGGGGAGGTGGGGGAGGTGGGGCAGGGCCAGGGTGGGGCCGCCAAGCGGGGGGTGGGTGGGGGGGGGGGGGGGGGGGGTGTCTAAGCACGGAGGCGGTGTCAGGTCAGGGGGCGGGGTGGGGGCAGGATCGGTGAGGCGGAGTCTGGACAGTGCCCGCTGCAAATGGGGAGGTAGGGTCGCGGCCAGGATCCTGGGGGTCTGGGGGTTTGGGGGACTGATCAGGTCAGGACCAGAGTGGATCCTGGTGAGCCTGGGTCAGAGCAGGAGCGGGGACTGAGCATGGACACGGGGTCTGGGGTGGGGTCAGGTCCCCAGCGCTCGGTAGGGGTGGGTCTGCGGGGGGTAGGGGCGGGGCGGGGGGCTGCTGGGGGAGCGGTGAGCTGCTGGGGAGGGGTGAGCCCCAGGGAGGCAAGGGCTGGGCCGTGGCTAAGGAGCAAGGGGAGCTCCAAGTCTTTGGCTCTTGCGGGCGGCCTGAGTGGTTTTGCCCCTGCCGGCCTTTTCCCTGACGCGTGTCAGCCGCACAAATGCACACGTACACACGCATCCTCGCTCGGACGCGTGGATGCACGTACGAATGCACGCACAGCCCCGGATGAAGTCACATGTGCACACCCGCACAGGTGCCCGGTGCGCACGTGTACACGTGTGCACGCACATACGCACCCGCTCGCCCACACCCATCCGTCGGACACGCACGCGGGCACTCACCTAGCCGCACACGGACACACGTGCACAGGATGCTGGCATACATGCGGGTAGACACGTCACACCTTCTCAGACACGTGCATCCACACTCACACTCCTGGAGAGCAAACGCCAGCTCATCCTTTAGGGTTCCAGTCAGGGGTGCCTGGGGGGCTCCGTGGGTTAAGCCTCTGCCTTCGGCTCAGGTCATGATCTCAGGGTCCTGGGATCGAGCCCCGCATTGGGCTCTCTGCTCAGCGGGGAGCCTGCTTCCTCCTCTCTCTGTGCCTCTTCTCTGCCTGCTTGTGATCTCTCTCTGGGTCAAATAAATAAATAAAATTAAAAAAAAAAAAAAAGGATTCGGGTCAGAAGTCCTCTTTCGCAATGATCTTCTCAGGCGCACCCCTCCCAGGACGGGGTCACAGCACGTTCGCGTCGTGACTCATTAGCTCGCCCTGCAGGTGCTCCTCGTCGGCCGGGAGGACACGAGCACGTGAAGCGGGTACCGTGGCCCAGCGCGTTCCTGCAGCACCCTAACGGACACTTGTGTTGTCAAGGAGCAGCTGCTGTGTTGGGCTTAACTCTAAAACTCTTTTTTCAGGCGTAGAAATCTTCCCAGGTAACATGGGGCTTACTTGGGGGCTGCCCGTGACAGGAGATGGGACCTTCGTGGCGGTACGGACACAGCCAGGCGTGAAGGCTGAGCCGTTGCTCTGGCCTCTCAACAACGGTATCGGAGGCTCGGGGTCTTCGCTTCCATCTTCCATCGTCCTGTTGCAGCCGCGGGCGCGGTCTCCTCGCAGTCCCCAAATGGCTTCTGCAGCTCCAGGCGGCACACACAGTGGACGTCCCCGGTCATTCTGCTTCTTCCTGACCATCGTAAGTCTTCCGGGGAAACCCTACCCGTGGGGGTCCCAGCAGAGGGTCTCCGCAACCTACCGGCCAAGATGCCGGCCAAACCAAACTCCCAGAGCCAGAGTCACTAGATTCGTAGAATCCCCTCAGGCCGTGGCTCTCCACCCACCAGATTCTGTTCCTTCCATCAGCCTGACTGTGATTCACTCCCTACCACACAGTCCACCCACGGGACAAGTCAGTGGTGGTCCGTGCAGTCATAAGGCTGGACCGTTATCACCACCGTCAATGTCCGAACCTTGTCATCGCCCAGGAAGGAAACCCCTTACCTCCTTCCCCAGCCCAGGACAGCCACTAATCTCCCCAGTCTCTGTAGATTTCCCTGATCTGGACATTGCGTGTACAGGGAGGCGTGTGACCTACGCCGTGCCCTTCTCTTCTCTCACGGAGCATCTGCTTTCAAGGTCCGTCCTGCTTGTGGCCCACGTCAGCGATACAAGACGTTTCCCGTTGGTCCCCGGTTTACCGTCTGTGTGTTTGTTCTAGCAGCGGGAGTGAAGCGGTGTCTCGTGCTGGGTCTGTCAACAGATTCTCACCCCTTTATGCCAAATATTTTTCAGGGGCGCCCGGGTGGCTCATATGGTTAAGCATCTGTCTTCAGCTCACGTCCGGGTCTCCACGTCCTGGATCGAGCCCCGCGTCGGGCTCCCAGCTCAGCCGGGGAGTCTACTTCTCCCTCTCCCTCTGCCTCTCCACCTGCTTGTGCTCTGTCTCTCTCTCAAATAAATAAAATCTTTCAAAAAAGCTATTTTGCGATACTCCCCCCCTTCCGAAATCCAAGGCAGAGGTAATATAGGGTTTCTGCACGTGTAACTCACAGATGATTGAATCTATGTATCTATCATGTAGCTGTAATTGTACTATAAAGGGGAATGAAAGGGAAACACATTTTAATAAAACAACACGTAATTTAGTATGTCAGTGCTTGGCTTCAATGACACAAAACCTGTAAAAGTAATCGGATGCTTACGTTTAAATTTAGGGAAAGGGCTAACCTTCTACATGGTTCGGCCTTTAAATTTAATATTTTTCAAACGAGGCATATCTGTATAAGATCTGAATCACTATGGCTACAGCAATCCTGGTGCGTTTATTTCCAATTCAAACGCTGAGCCACTCTGCCACTGAAGGTACGTTTTTCCGAAACGCTGAAAATTTCTCGGTAAGAGTCGGAATAAAAATGAGAACACCCTTTCCTAGAATCCCACTGTAGGTGTATTCCTGCAAAATTACGCCTGTCTTACTGTCATTCAGAGATCATTTGTGTTTATAATTAGATCAAATTTAGACCGCTCAGAATTGTTTGCCGGTCTCCCCCAGGACAGGCGGGCAGGACACAGAGCCCCATCCCTCCATGCGGGACGCCTGGCAGCTCAACGCACCCCCGTGGAGCAGGCACAGGACACCCAGCTTTTCGGCAACTCCACGTACACCTGGGAGAACGCAGCTGGGGTCGAAGGTCTCCAGACTGGGACGCACGAGTCCTCTCTCCAAGGTGCAGGAGAGGACAGTGGTTTGGAGGGAATCCCTGTGCAGAGCCCGTGAATCACGGGTGCTCCTGAAATTAGTCTGCCTGGGAGCCCATTTCCAGAGCAAACCCCTCATGCAGCCCCCCCTTTTCCTATGGACATTAAACCCTCGAGATCCCATAAATGCGCGATGTCTTATCCAGCTAGAGCTGCCTTATCAACGCGCCCCAGACGGAAGGGCGTAGATGGTTAGGTGTTCATCTTCCAGTCTGGAGGCTGGGAGTCGGAGATCCAGGTGACGCTGAGGCTGGGAGTCGGAGATCCAGGCGGGGCCAAGGCACGTTCCTCTGGAGACCTCGCTCCCGGGCCTGCAGACCCCATCTTATCCTTGTGACCTCACGTGATTGTCCCTCTGCCTGGGTCTGTGTCCTCATGTCCTTCCAAGGACAGCAGTCATGTGGGGTACAGCTACCCTACTGACTACCGAAACTAAATTATCTCTTTAAAGACCGCGTGTTAAAGGTCTGGGTCTGGGGTAAGGACTGGAAGGAACGGACTTGAGGGGGACACCACTCAGTCCCTGAGAAGAAGTTTCCTGCCTTCCGCAGCCTGCAGAGGTTTCTGTTAAAGGGAGAGCAGGGGCATGCATGGGGCGTCATGAAGCAGCTCTAGGTGGGACCCAGGACAGTGGTCTGTGCTCCCGCAAGGCCGAGAGTCCCTGTGTCCCAGCGGGAGCTCGTGAGGGCGGCGCACCCCCAGTGTCTCTGGAAGTGCCGCGTTTCACAGCCTCCGACACGTGCCTCCCTTTCTGGCTTCGCTCAGCACACGTCTTTACGTGGCTGGAAGGAAGGAGTCTCGTTCCTGAAAGTCAGGACGGGCTGGGCTGTCGACGCTCACTCCCAGGCAGCCCGTGGACCTCACGGGGAACGTACTGGGACTCCTTCCTGACCGACGGGCTTGGTCAGAGCACAGCGTCTTGGGTTTACAGCAGCCCTAAAGGCCAGTCCAGCTGTGCAGCTGGTCCTCGCAGAACGCTGTACGTCTCCATGCCGTCTCTCCGAACACGGCCTCTGCCTACTTTTCTGTAAAGACGGCATCGTTGGTGGTCGGTTCTGTCCCCCACCCCACGCTCTGCTGAACTCAAGTCTGACTGCGACAAAATCACCAAGGTTTATTTTATGACCTTCCTATCGACGTATCCCCAAAACTGAAAGCCCCAGTTTGGGACACCCGCAGGCAGGCATACGTACTTAGGAGACATGCGGGAACGCGTATGGGCAGAAAGCAGATCTGGGGCTGTCTGCAGGCGCGAGAGGGCGGGGCAGGAGGGACGCCCGGGGAGGAAAGGTCCGTCCTTATCTGGATCACGGTCAGAGTTTCAGCGTGCGCACACATTTCAGAACTTACCCAAAGCTACGGTTTCCGTGTGCGTGTTATCGCATGTGAGTGACGCCCTCATGAAGCCATTAAAACAACTCACGGTTTCGGGTGCTAACACATCATTGCACATTCAAAGAACTATTTTGATGCGTCTTGTTTTTAAAGGAGCCCAGTGTTTGTGTCCCCTCCGTGTCGTTTGGGTCTCGGCTGGGTTGGGTCCAGGAAGCGTCCTTTAGCTTGGCTCTCTCGGTGTTGTAAGAGTGACGCAAACACACATCTCTCTTGCGGTGCGTGCTGAACGGGACCCGACGGGGCTGGTCGGTGGGGCGGGGAGGGGGGACGGACACCCTAACAATACTCCCTGAGTGGGACAACCTAGACATGGAGATCGGGAGAGCCTGCGAGCGGGAGCTTTTCTTAAAATAAAGTACGACACAGGCAAAGGTGGAATGAGAAGGACCGGGCGCCAGAGCCTGGCCGAGGCTTTGCGGCCCATCGGGTTAGACAAGAATTTCCAGGGCCGTCTGGCTGGCTCTGCTGGTGGAGCCTGCGAGCCTTGATCTCGCGGTCGGGTTTGAACCCCGCGTTCGGTATGGAGAGCACTTAAACATAAAAAAAATAAAAAAGGATTTCTGCGTCAAAGAGGGGACGCCAAAGGTCAACCGTTGCTCAATGGCTAAGCACTGCTGAACCCCTTTGGCCCGCTTCCCAGGCCCTGAGAGAGGAAATCGTGTCAGGACTGGATCACACACCCTGTGGAACCCGGGCCGTGATTTGCTTTCCACACGACCGAAGGAAGCGTTTCAAACAGTCCGCTCACGGACGTACCGGACCTTCTGTGTAATACTTGGGCCGTCGTTAGGAGGGAATCGGAACACCAACCGATCGTTTGTAACAAAACTTCTGCGAGATGTCTCTGTGAACATCGGAAAGTGGGAACTAAGAATGTATCTAATGAATCTTTTTTTTAAGTTTTTAAAAAATGTGTTTCTTAATTTAAGAAATCTGTCCCCCCCAACCTGGGGTTTGAACTCACATTGCCGAGATCGAGTTGCACGCTCCACGCACTGAGCCAGCCGGGTGCCCCCAAATCTTCTCTATTCCTGGCAAGTCACGGTCACCCTTCAGTACATGTGGGGAGAAAGGGGAGTTGCGTTCATCATATTAAAAGATGCGGCTCAGATGCATTTTTATTTACTGCTAGAAATAGCACGTGGTATATTTAAACACCTACTGTGTGAGCGAGTTGCCAGAAGTCATAATAATTCAGGAAAAAGGGTAACCGTTGAAGCTTTAGGGCTATAACAAATGTATAATGTAATTTTAGGGCTATAACAAATGTTAACTATAGGCATGGGCATGCCGACGTGCTCGATCAAAGACTTAGGCATAAAAAGATGTTGCCTAACAGTTTCACTGCCAGAAAAAGAAAACTTCTAACATTCTCTGAGTGATGAGGAACGAAATATAATTTCAACTAGGAACAGAATAAAAAGATACAAGTCTGGGAGACTTAGGGTTAGGGTTAGGGTCATGGTCCCAACTAGATGACCCGCTTCCAAAGGTAGACGTAGGGAGCCCATGAAAGGGCCCGAGCTGCAGGGATGGGGCCAGGCGAGCCCAGGGCACCTGGGATGGCGACCCTGCTCTGCACGGTCTGGGCAGGCCGAGTGTGGTCCTTGTCAACGTGTCTGAACCCACAGACGCTCACAGCACTGGACTCCGTCCCGTGAATAACGCTGCAGCTCCTCGCTGGTCACAAATGCACCGCCCAGAGCCAGAGGTTCATAATCAGGGGAACTGGGAAGGGGGTGGTGGTTGGAGAGCTCATGGGAACCCTGGATTTTCTGCGCCATGTTTCCGTAAACCTGAAACTGCTCCTAGAAAGGAAGTGTAGTGATTATAGAACAAGAAGGTAAAGCAGAGGGATAAGGGAAGGGGAAGGATGGACAACAGGGAAGAGTGGAGACCCGCAGGGCTTTCGCAAGGTGGGGTTCCCTTCCGACGGACCTACTCAGACCGAGAGCACTGCAGAATCCTCAGAACGTGGGCGAGTCTTGCAAATGTAACATTCCAAGTAAGTCCCAAAATATTACATACAGCGTAAAACTGTTTACAAGTTACAAAAAGTAAAAGTTAAACCACACGGCTTTTAGGTGTGGAAGTGAGTTTAATAGTGACTCTCCCCGCCCCCCCCAAGGACGTGCACCCCTCATAATCCCTGGAAGCTGTGCTCGGATCTCAGCCGGAAAATGGTCTCTGCAGAGGTGATTCAGGGAAGGATCTGAGATGAGACGGTCCTGGATCAGAGTGGTCCTAAATCCAGTGACGGGTCCTTAACGAGAGACATGCGGAGCAGGCGGCAGAAGAGGAAGAGCCCATAGGGTAATGAAGGCGGATGGGTGAAGCGTGTACACACTGAGGGACAGATGCCCGGAGATGCCAGGGCTAAAGAGCTGGGAGGGGTCCTGGGATGGACGCGCCCCTGGAGCTCCTGGAAGAACCCGTCCCTGCGGACACCCTCACGTTATGCTTCTGGGCTCCACCATGTGCCGGAGTGAATTTTGAGGGCCCCAGTTTGGGGTAATTTGGTAGAGCAGCCATGGGGAACCGACAGGCACATGCGGCTAGGGCCGACGAGCCACCCCAGGCAGAAGGCAGGCAACCGGCAGTGCTGGCCAGGGTGGGCGAGCAGGTGGGTGGGATGGCAGGACTGGAGGTCACCGAGCTTTTTAGGGGCAATGGTTCGCAGCGCTGATTAAGCTCTAACCATCACACGCATGCGAACACGACGGCACAGCCAGACTGAGCCCGAGTCGTGACCCAGGTGAGTGGCCGTCCCACTGTCCCCCTGCGGTCCTCCGCACAAGGTAAAGAGTGTTGCCGTGAGCTCACGGATATCTGAATGGACGATGTTATAAACTCGCTTGAAATGGGAACATGCGTTCAGCACACGCAGGAACGATGAGAGGGGACGCACGCGGGGACCAGCAGTCTGCAGGTGTCTCCAGCGTCAGGATCCGACGGCCCAGGGGACTGGCTATGATGAGTGGGTGGCTTGCCCCACAGCTGCCCGCGAAACCTCTGGCCTTGTCCATGGCCAGCTCTCAGGCGGGTCCCACAGGAGGGTCATCTGGGGGCTCAGACGGAGGCAGGCCCAAGTCCAGAGGCCTGGTGGTACTCTGCGTGACGACCAACCCCTTGATCCCCACAGATGGGTTGGGACGGGCAGTCGAGCTGGCCACCGATGGGGCAAAGGAGGGAGCCGGGGGGCCTGTCAGCATCGTCGAAGGGGACAGGGACTTCACCAGTCTTATGTGAGCCTCGGGAGGACAGCGGCTCATCGCAGGAAGCTGGTGTGAGTTCCCTGGGAAACCAGAACAAAGGACTACATGCCGGTGGCTTACACATCAGAAATGTCTTTATGGTCTGGGGGTTCTGGGGGCCAGAAGTCCCACATCACGGCTTCGCAGGGCTTCGCCCTCTCTGAAGGCTCTACGGAAGTGTTGGAGAGGAAAGGCTTTTCTTCTACCCTCTTATGTTCTGTCAGTGAGGCCTGTGAATTAAAGTAAAAAGGGAGAGATTAAAAGGAAACAGAACACCTCGTATATGCATACGGACATGCAGAAGCCTCCAGAGACAAGAAGTGAGGCTCAAAGATGTAGTTACACTCAGGGGTTTACACCTCCTTTTAACAAAGAAGAGGGTTCGGGTTTCACGAACCAGTGAATTGTGGGGATGTGACTAGAGAAACAGTGAGGGAGCTAACGGCCGATACAGGTTACTTCAGTAAGGTCTGTCTGTGCAGTGTCTTCTCAGTGCTGGTGGTCCTTCTGCAGTGATAAGGGTCGCTGTCCTTCTCCTGGCACAGGACAGAGGACGGGAAACCTTCACAAAGGGAAATTTGGGGTGGCACCTTTTTCGGTCCCCTTCAAAGGATCAGTTCTAGGCGTCTCTCCCGGCTTCTGGAAGTTGTTTGGCTTGTGAAAACTTCACAGCAACCTTCACGAGACATTCTCCTGGGTGCATGGGGGTCTGTGTCCAAATTCCCCTTTCTTATAGGGAAGCCAGTCCTGCTGGATTAGGGCCCAGCCTGATGGGCTCTATGCAGACCCCGTGACCTAGTGAGGTCACAGTCTGAGGTCCTGAGGTCTCCGACTGCAGCACCCTTTCAGCCCAGAGTAAAGCCGCTTTCTGAAACACGGAGGGAGGGGGATTGCATTGATCACCGTGGTTTCCCAGGAGCGCAGGCTGGGGAGACTCTCTGCCCTATGGGGGTTCTTATCGCTTTTCTCCAAAGCCTCTCCATTCCCTCGCCCTGTCGCAGTCCCTGGGCTCTGTGTTTGGATCCCAGGTTGTGTCGCAGAGATCCCAGGGGGACACCCCGAGGCCTGCAGACTGGGGTCGGATCCGGAGCTGACGATCTCTGCCCAGGAGCAGGAGTCTCCTGTGGGGGAACGGGGCGTGGGGTCCTGTTCTGCTCCCGCAGCTGTGTGAGCATGGGCGAGTGTGTGAGCGTGTTGGAGAGACGGAGAGAGACACAGAGAGGGAGAGACGCGTGGGCGGTAGTCCTCGTAGTGCGGAGACAAAGATGAGATGCGGGTGAGATGTGGAGGAGACACCCATGAGACACGGATGGGACAGGTGAGGCCCGGGTGAGGCTGGCTCTGCACCGAGCAGGGAGGAGAACCCCCGGGGCACGCGACAAGACCTGGACGGGCATCGAGGACAGTGACGACGTTGTTCTGGAGGCTCTGGGAAGTATGAACAGACTGTCCCCCTGCATCCTCAAACCGTCATGAAGCTTGTTTGCTTTCAAGCTGGTGTATCCGTCTGAGAGAGGGAGCGAGCGAGAGCGCGCACAGGCAGGGGAGCCAGAGAGGGAGACGCAGACTCCCCCGCGGACGCGGGACTCGATTCCAGGACGCGGGAATCATGACCGGAGCCAAAGGCAGACGCTTCACCGACGGAGCCCCCCACGCAACCCCCCTTTTATTCATTTTTAAAAATCCATTAATTTATTTCTTTGAGAGAGAGAGGGGAAAAAACCGTGATGACGGTTAAAATAATTCCATCTCTTGGACAGTACGCCTGAGGCCACTTTGAGGCCCAGCAAAGTGATCTCACTGTTCTCTGCCCAGAGCCGGGAGCCCGTGTCGGTGGACGCAGCGTGGTGACAACCTACTGACGGGAGCGGGAGGCTTCCATACCATAGACACATGACTAGGTGAAAGGGTTGGGGTGGGGACAGGAATTGTGTAATTGTGGAGAGGGGACTCGGAGACATGAGGGGACGGGGACAGACCCCAACGTGCAGGGGAGAGACGGGAGACAGACCCTGGAGAGCGGCGGGGGAGGGGACAAGGGACAGACCCTGGAGAGCGGTGGGGGAGGGGGCAAATCCTAGAGAGGGAATAAGGCGCAGACCCTGGAGACAGGGGTTGGGGTGGGGGACACGACTAGTACAACACAGGGACACAGCCCTGGAGGGGGAGAGGGGGAGGGGACAGGTGACAGACTCCTGAGTGCAAAGGAAGTGGAATAGCGGGACGGATTCCAGAGTGGGGGGCAGGGGACGGATGCTGGAGATGGGGGGACACATACGACCCTGTGCACAGACCCCAGAGAGCGGGGGGGGGCGGCAAACCCCGGACACAGGGTTGGGAGTGGGGGACACAACAAAGATGACACAGGGGACAGACCCCCGGAGAGCGAGGGAGGGGGCGGGGGACAGACTCCAGAGCAACGGGGGGGGGGGGACAAGACACAGAGAGGACAGACCCCCGGAGAACGGGGCAGAGGGCACAGATGGGGGGCCTACACGGGACGACACAGAGAACAGACCCCTGCAGAGGAGGGGGGAGAGGACAGACTCCAGAGAGGGGAGGGGACGGCAGGGGATGACCCAGGGGACAGACCCCTGGAGGGCAGCGAGGGAGAAGACAGAAGAGAGATCCCAGGGAAGGGGATGACACGGGATGACTGGGGGGAGGACAGACCCCCCCAGAGCAGTGGGAAGGACAGGGCATCAGAGTCAGCGTGGGGAGGTCATGAGCAGAGACCACACAAGGAAGGAGATCCCTGCAATCCCCACGACCCTGGGAATGCGGCCCCTGGGCTGTGGGGCTAAAGTCCCGGGACACGGCCTCGGAGGCCTCGTAAGCTGTTACCTGAAGAATTAGGGCAGAAAGTGGATTTCCTGAAACACCCGTAGAATTAGCTAACAGCGTTTACAAGTCTTACTACTTGTATCTTGATCCTGTGTTCTTGGTAGAAAACCTGTGTGGGTCAGGAAAAACCCCCGAAGAGGAAAAATCCCGGGGACCTGGTGTCTTGTTTCCACGGGGGTTGTTTTAACCCCGAGACCTGTTTACCTGCTCCCTTACCCGCACGCGAAACCATATCGCGGAGCAGCCGGGGTCAGGGCACTGGGGACAGAGGGTCACGGGGTGGAGGGGAGTCACGGGGTGGGGTCACAGGGTAGGGGAGACGTCACAGGATGGGGGTGCGGGACTGAGGGTGGTGTCACGGGGCGAGGTCACGGGGCGGGGGTCACTGTGATGGGGGCTACGGGTCACGAGAGGGGGTGATATCACGGGACAGGGTCACTGGGTGGGGGTCACAGTGCTGGGGGCGGAGGGTCACAGAGCTGAGGGCGATGTTACAGGGCGGGGGTCACGGGGCCAAGGGTGATGTCACAGGATGTGGATCATGGGACTAGGGTGATGTCACAGGATGGGGGTGATGTCATGGGGTGGGGTCATGCTGGGGACTCAGCTGCCTCGACATTCAAACTTTGCCTCAGACCTGACAGAGCCCAGGTGCTGAGGGAGGGGGTGTCCGTGGGGGAGGGG
>JAHRIG010000284.1:6599681-6610238 GCA_020311275.1 Eira barbara | reverse complement strand
CCCAGGGCTCTCAGCCCCGTTTTGTGCGATCCCCTCCCCCAGGGCTCGCCTAACGGCAGCCTTGCTCATCCGGGAGGTGGTCCAGCTCGGTGAGGACAACATGGGGGTGCCGGCGCCCCCTGGCCCTCTCCCAGGTGCGGGGACAGCTGGACACTTCCTGTCTGCTTGGGAACCGCCTCTGTGCAGCGGACCTTGTGCCTCGTTCTGGAGTTTCTCCGTGGTGCTCCTCGCGGGGAACAACCCTAACCCCAAACAGCACATTTCGAGGGGGGTGTGTTCTGTCCCCCTTCAGTCTGAAGCGCCGAGAGTCATGTTCCTTGGAGGGAAAATGAGTCCCTGGGAGATCCCAGGATTTGCCGGAGCCCCCTGTCCGGGGCCACTGGGATGGGGCTGGGCTCCTGTCACTGCTTCGGTTGGGCTTGAAGAGGCCCCCTGGGGCGGCAGCTGGGAGAGGCAGGGCCCCAGCCTCTGTTCCCCTAACAAGGATGCCGGGGCCGTGGGTCCCCATCCAGGCTGCCCACACTCCCCGGTGAGGTTCGCCAACACGCACTTACAGAATCCCGAGGATGGGGTTACACAATTCCTGATCCGCCTGCATTCCAGACACCTGCGTGGGTGCCACACCTGCGTGGGTGCCGGGCAGGTGGTGGCCCATCCGTGCCTGGATGGCACCTCAAGGAATGGTTCCTGGGTGTGTGTGTGTGTGTGTGGCACAGCCCAGCTCCTGACCGCCCGGACGCCAGCTGCGTGAATGTCAGCCTCCCGCCCCGGGAGGTCTGGGGTCCCACGCTCACTCCTGCAGGAACACCGTTGACACCAACTGTGAGCGGAGAGAGTTCCGGGAGAGGCCACAAGTAAAGATGGATGGCAGGGGAGCCAGTAGAGTATGTCGAGGACCCTCTTATGGACGAGGTAGAGGACCCGTCTTTGTTGCTGCTGAGGTAGAACGAGAACCAGCGGTGTTGGCTTTTGGAGTACTAGAGGCATTGTAGATGACGAAGCAATTTTTTCTACACTCTTAGGTTCTGTACCTGAGACCTGCAAACTAAAATGATGACAGACGGGGGTGCCTAGCTGGCTCAGTGGGTGGAGCGTGCTACCCTTGAATTTAGGGTTGAGAGTTCGAGCCCCATGTTGGGCATAGAGCTTGCCCAAAAAATAAAATAAAATAAAATACAAAATAAAATAAATAAAATGACAAAAGACAGATGGGCTGGAGAAAAAGTTGATTCTGTACATGTACAAAGGCCTTCACGGAAAAGAAGTAGATTCAGGGAGATAGACTTATGGTCTTGCGTGCCATTTCAACAACGGGTGACACATTTGGCGGGAGGTGACAAGCCAGAGGAAAAGGGGGTCGGCATCATAGGGACAGTCAATTATGAGAAGGCAAATGTTTGGGGGAAGCGACTGGGAGGTAAGTGTTCCTTAGTGAGGCTTGTCATGCAGACTTTTTCCTGGAGACAACATTCCTCCCTTTCCTGGTGCAGGGGACAGAGCAGGGATGGCTTCAGGAAGGGAAGTTTATGCTGCTTTCAGGCAGAGAGGAGAAGGGCAGGGAGTTTTTCTTGTCTCGACTTTTTCTCAGTCTCCTTCAGCTCAAAGTCGTCCTTATGGCAAAGTGGGTTATTTCAGGGAGGCCAGTTCTGACCCCCCCCACCCCCACCCCACCCCACGCTGTACTGGCAGAGCTCCGACGGTGGGAGACCTGGCCAGAGGAAGGGCCACATCCAGACCAGAGGGAACTCATCCCTCGCAGACGGTGGGTCGGGAATGCCTGCGTGGTGGCCGGCACGCTGCGTGGTCCCTGTGGGCACGGGTCTCACGCCTCACGTGCTTCTGCTAGAACCCAGCCCATGACCCAGGGAGAGGACACGAGGGCTGCCCCGTGGGAATCTGGTGGTGGGGACACAGCTCAGCCCAGGACAGGCTCCTGCAGGGAAACCAGTACATGTCACCTCAGGGCTTGGGGGCAAGGCTCTATTCCCGAGGGTGTCCCCTCTGTGTGGAGGTGGCAGGTCAGGTGGCCGGGCTGTGGCGGATGGGCACATGTGGACCAGGGGCGAGGTCTTGCCCACTGGCCCACGGAGCACTGTGGACACGTCCTTGGGGCTCCCTTTCCTGTGCTGTTGATGACCCGCGCCCACCCACCTGCTGATGGTGAGCGGAGATCATGCCCTGTGTGTGCTGGGCACACAGCTGGCAGACGCTGAAAGGCAGTGGCTGGGGCTGTAGGTTAAGGACCCGTGAGACCCCCTAACATCCCCTAGCCCAGGGAGTCTCCCGGGTGCCTGTAAGGGAGTGCGCTGGCTTCCTTGCACCAGGGCCCAGCACCCCAGCAGAGGGAGCCGGGGAGGGGGGGTGCTCACCTGGGCCCTCAGACGGCAGCAACCAAAGGATGGAAACCGCGTAGACTCTGCAGGCTGCTGTGTGAGCCCCTTCGCACTGCCCGGAGTTGGGTCCCCTCGGCTGACCTCTGCAATACTTCATTTCCTTCCTCAGGTCGCACAGGGTGGCCTCCGATGGGCGGACAGGTGAGCACTTCCGGCACCTTCCAGAGCCTGCCGTGCACCACAAATGCGGACTGGATGTCGGCACTGTGCCCCGTGCTCTGGGACGTGCCCGTCCACCAGCTCTCCATCCCAGGTGAGGACCTCCGCCTCCCCGGCGGGGAAGCGGTCGCCATGGGATGGGCCTCGGCTGTGGGGAGACCGCATGGTGCATGTACAGACACGTGTGCACACGCAGTGCATGCACGCAATACACACACACACGGTACAGGTATAGACGTGTGTGTGAACTTGCACACGCATGCACACAAGACAGGCAGGCGTGCACACACACACACGGTACAGGTACAGATGTGTGTATGATCTTGCACACGCATGCACACAATACAGACAGCTTGCACACACCCACACGTTACAGGTACAGATGTGTGTGTGAACTTGCACACACATGTACACCATACGGGCAGGCATGCACACGCACTGATATGGCACAGGTACAGATGTGTGCATAAACTTGCACACGCATGCACACAAGACAGGCAGGTGTGCACACGTATACGGTACAGGTACAGATGTGTGAATGGACCTGCACACGCATGCAGACAATACAGGTAGGCATGCACACACGCTGATATGGTACAGGTACAGTTGTGTGTGTGAACTTGCACAGACAGGCACACAGTACAGGGAGGCATGGACACACAGACGGTACAGGTACAGATGTGTGCATGAACTTGCACACACATGTACACAATACAGGCACAAACGTATACACGCACACACGATAAGGCACACACATACACAGACATGCACTGCGTGAGTGTTTTCCCTTTTTCTTGTCTAATGCAGCTCAGCAGGCACGTGCAGACCCCAGGGGAGTGTGGCTACATGACAGCCTAGGGATTCGGGGTAAAGCGTCCCTGCTGGTCTGTCCCTCCGCATAGCGAACCCGCTGGTTTCTCACGGATGCCTTCACCACTCCCCATCCGCCGTGCGCTGAGTGTCTCCTGCATTTGGAGCCTTGAGGGTCCAAAGTGGGTCCGACCCACAAAGAGATCACACCGAGCACGTTGGGAACCGCGTGATCCAATGACCGGGCGGCCCTGAGTCAGGCCTGCTGGGTTCCGCCGGGGCCCTTGGGGCTCCGCGGGCAGTGGGAGCCGTGGCCGCAGCTCCGCACTGATGAGCACGTGGGCGTTGCCAGTCTTCTGTGTTTGCAGAAAGGAAGCATGGTGGATCCCACCGTGTGTCTCCGCGGCCACGTCCACGCGGTATCAGGAATTCCTCCCTCAACAGCGGTGGATTTCTCGGCTGGGTGGATTTTCGCAGTTTTTCATGTTTTTCCATAGTTTCATATGTACCTGTGGTTTTCTTCGGGAATCGTACGACTTCTTTCTTTAAAAGATGTACTAATTTGAGAGAAAGTGCCAGTGGGGGATTGCGGAGAGGCAGAGGGAGAGAATCCCACGCTGAGCTCAGAGCCTGTTGTAGGGCTCGATCTCAGGGTTCCGAGATCACGGTCTGAGCTCAAAATGAAGGCTGATGCTTAACCAACTGACTGCCCAGGTGCCCCCAGGAATTTTATGACTTTTTTTTTTAAGATTTTATTCATTTATTTGACAGACAGAGATCACAAGCAGGCAGAGAGGCAGGCAGAGAGAGAGAGGGGGAAGCAGGCTCCCCGCGAGCAGAGAGCCCGATGCGGGGATCGATCCCAGGACCCTGAGACCATGACCTGAGCCGAAGGCAGAGGCTTTAACCCACCAAGCCACTCAGGTGCCCATTTTATGACTTTTTAAGGAACGTGCATACGCAGTTTATCTGGTTCATGTGGATGGGGCAAAGACAGTCTGCGTATTTCCCCGACGGCTGTCTGTTGTCCCGTCACCGGGACTCCCACCATGGCCAGAGTCCCCGGCTTGAATGACTTCACAGATGAGAGAGCCCCTGGGGGTCAGGCTGTGTCCCTGCCCAAATCCAGTTGTAGGCACTGGCCGGTGCCCCGGAAATTCATGTCCCCCTGCCACGAGTCTTGGAATGGGGCCTTTTGCGCAAACGGGGTCTTTGCAGGTGTGATGAAGGGAAGGATGTGAGACGAGCTCATCCTGGATCGGGCTGGTCCTGAATCCAGCGACGGGGGTCCTCATAAGACCCAGAAGAGGAGACGTAGACACAGAGAAGCTAACCTAACCCGGCCCCACCAACGTGCTGGAGGACAGCTGCGTCCCACCGTGTACTTCCTGGTGACCCGAGTCACTGGGGTCTCCCCTCCCCCCTGCGGGGGTGCTGTTTTCCTGGTGGGGGAGTGTTTTCTGTGGGTCCCAAGTGCTCTGTGTGCAGTCGAGATGCGGTTTGGGGGTAGGTGTCCTGGGGATCCTCAGGGAGTCATTCCGGGAGGAGAAGGGACCAAGGGCTCGGAGGTGTGCCCGTCTTGGGGTTCCATCCCCTGGGCGCCCCTCAGAACACGTGGCCTCCACGGAAGGTGTGGGCTGAATAGCTCCCTTAGAGGGCAGATGTGGGGGTGCCACAGCTGTGAGGGGCAGGGGACGGCCCAGCGCCGCTGGGGAGGAGCTCCTGGTCCCGAAGGCGCTGCGGTCCGGGTGGCTGTGGGAGTGTCCCCGGGCTCCTTTAACGAAGGACCACAACCTGGGTGGTTCCTTATCACACATGGCTGTGACCTCACAGCTCTGGGGCCCTGAACCGGGCACGTTCTGACCTCTGAGTGCCTGTAGGGCCAGCTCCTTCCAGAGGCTCCCGGGAGACACCGTTTCTCTGCTGTGTCCGGCTTCGCGGGGCCTCTTCCTCCACCTCGAAGCCTGCAACATCCTTTCTGCTACCGTCCTCTGACTCCGACCCCATCTCCCTGTTACGAGGTCCCTTGAGGCAAGATCGGGCCACCGAGTCATCCAAGAAGATCTCCCACTCGACACCCGAAACTGGTCTGCAGATTACCTTCTGCCGTGTGAGATGACACGTCCCCCCTCCAGGGGCTTTGGGGGGAACCTCTTGGAGGATCGCGTTCTGCCTACCGTGTGGGCATTTGGACAAACGCGCCTTGGGAATGTGTTTGGGATGTTAGTGCAGCTTGGGGACATCCCGGGTTTCTGAGCCTGTGTTCCTCATAACTTTTCCACTGGGGATCGTGTCCACGTGTCCCAACAGAACTCCGTGCTTTCACCGTGCACGAAAATCTGCCAACATCCAGGGATACCGTGGACGGGACACAGGACACGGGAATATGGCCTGATTTGCGCTGTTAGCCGCGTGCCGGCTGGACCCGCTCGTCCCCTGATCGGGACGCCTCCTTATAGAAACTGAAGCTGGTCTGATCGCGTCCCTCTCTGAACACGGGATTGCGATCCGTTGTCGAGCGGGTCCCCGACAGCGTGTCTGACCGACTGTGCTGGGTTTCTTTCTTTCCAGAGCTCGTTCCTATATAACACACGTCCATTAGCACCTCATAGAAAAGGTCCCCCTTTCTCACTCTGCTTTACAGAGGTTTCTGGGAAACCTTAACGTTTTATGGTGTGGACGCCTCCGGGAGTCAGGAGCACATCCGGGCTCTGTGGGGAGACAACCCACTTTGCACAGGGCTGTCCCCACGGTGATGTCTGGGGTCCCCACCAGGGAGGTGCCTGGGGTGCCGGCGCTCGTCCTCTGTGTCTGTTTCCGCTCCTCCGTCTCGTATAAGGACCCCTGCCCCTGGATTGAGGTCCCTTGGTTCTGGAGGACCCTCCGCGCACTCTGCAGCCATCCGGTGGGCGTGCATCTTGGGCGACGACCGGTCACGCCTGACGCTGCGTGTTCCCCACGTGCCCTCGGAGTACACAGCCCCGGAGGCCCCGCGTGCAATGTCCCCCGGTGTCTGCTTGCAGGAAGCCACGACACCATGACCTACTGCTTGAACAAGGAATCGCCCATCTCCCAGACCCAGTCCCGGCTGCTGCAGCTCCTGGGCAAGGTCCTGCCCTGCGTCACCCGCCCCGTGGTGCTCCGGTGGTCCACCACCCAGGTACCGGTCAGCGTGGGGTGACGCGCGTCCTTCCGGCAGCGAGGCGCCCTGATCCGTGTGAGTGGGGGGAGTGGAGTGGAAATTGGACCCCGGACCCGCCCAGCAGACATGCACAACCCGCAGGACCCCCACAGCCCAGTGGTGAAGACCCGGGGGTCTGCAGTTTGGGAGCTGGATGGGGCGGGAGGCAGGCCCTCACTGCGGAGGCTGGAGGCCGGCGTCTTCCGCCTCCAGGTGACCTTGAAGAGCCCTCAGTCCTGGGAAACACCCCCGAGCTGTGCGGGTGTCCCGGGGTCTGTTGGGAGATTTGCACACCCGTGAAAAGGATGACACAGAATGGCAACGACCAGTTTCTGTCGGGAGTGCCGGGGAAAGGCAGGGAGGGGGTGCAGGGAAAGGCCTGAAGCTGGACCGTGCAGGGAAAGGCAGGGAGAGGGTGTCGCGTCCCTCAATCCGCCTGTCCCCTCGATTGAGGGTTGGCTCCACCCTCCCTGTCCAGCCTTCGTCTCCTGGGGTCTCCTCGTGGGGGAGGGGTGCAGAGGAAGCTCGGGGTGACCTGGGGCGTCCTCGTGAGGGGGGACGTGCTGGAGAAGATCAGGGTGACCCACTCTGTCCTCTCGGGGTACAGGCAGCTGGCTTTGGGGCTGACGCCAGCAGAGCCTTAGCCAGCAAGCGGGGAGGGGAGGCGGCCGTGACGGGGGCGCACGGGTGCGGACAGCAGAGCGGGTGGTGGGGACGGCAGAGCGGGGGGCGGGGACGGCAGAGCGGGGCGCCCACCCGGAGAGCAGCTCATCCCTCACTTCCGCCTGGGGCGGGGCTCGGGGGTCTGTGTTTTCTGGTTCCAGGCTCTCGGGCTCCAGAGTCCCACCCCCCAGGCTCTGACCTTTGTAATTGCTGGGCTCTGGGAACTTCAGTCCCAAGGACTGCATGAACCCTTCCCGCCTGTGGGTCTGGGTCTGGAATGTGGAAAAACCACATTCCTGACTGGATCTTCAGGTGCCTCCCCAGGCGGAGGTGAGAGGCCTTCTCCCTGGAGGCGGGCGAGCGGGTTCACTGCAACCAGGGAGACCCTATGGTGCCCAGGTCCCTTGGTGCTGGGGGCCATAGTGCCGGGGTCCCTCAGTGCCGGGATCCCTCGGTGCCAGAGTTCCTTGGTCCTGGGGTCCCTCGGTGCCGGGGAACTACTACGGGGTGGGCTATGAGGACGTCTACGGTGTGCCGTGGGGGGGATGCTGTTAAAAGGGCAAGATCCTTCAGGCAATCCCATGCAGGACATAACCAGCCGCGCTTGCACAGCGGCAGCAGACTTAGGGGGTCGGTGGACCCTGTCATGCCGCATCCCCACGCTGGGAAGTGTGCACACAGTGGGCGATTTTGCACAGAATGTCCCATGACCATAGAGCTGAGTATCCTCGGGAAGACGGGACGGAGGAAGGGGCATGATTAAACTTCTGGGGCACAGACACGGGGGGGCAAACAGGGAGGAGGGCTGCTCGGTGCTCCTAAGGGGCCTCTCTGCCCCATGGCTGGCCGGTTGTGTCCCCTGACACGTTGGGGGACACGTTGCTGTCCTCTCCAGAGTTTGCTGTTTTCCAAACATTACGACAAGGAGCCCCTAGTTGAGCTGTCTAAAAATACAGCTCAAGTGCCTGAAGGGATGTTTTGGGGAGACAACGGTCTGTTTCCTCAGTTCCCTCCAGCCAGCACATCCCCTGAGACGGCAGTGGGACCATAAGCCTGGGCGCAGCGGCTGGGAGACCCGGGGGTCACCGCGGGAGGACTGGCTCGTCCCCTGGGAGTCGCAGGCACGGCTGAATTCCCCTGCCCAGGCTCTGGGCCTCCTGAGAACTCGGGGTCTCTGAGCAAGGCCCCACCCCAAGCACCCAGGCCCCTCCCGGGTGGTTGTGCATGGAGGTGGCCTGGGGCTGCGGTGTGGGGCCCCACCTGGCTGGGTCCAGCGTGCACACAGGCCTCCGTGTGGTCTCCCCAACCTCAGTTTCCCGATCCGTCAGCTGGGGAGACTAGCGGGAGAAATGCGAGTTCCCTGCGGGGCCACCCAGGACGTAAATGCTATTTCCATGGAAATTCGTGCCTTTTCCCATATGACATTGCCAGGAAGGGGACAGCCTTTTCTTCCCTTGACCGTCTGTGGATTCCTCCTTGCCTTTCTCGGTGCTGTTGGTGGGGTGCGGGACAGTGGCCACTGTAGCGGATCCCCCCGCCGCGGTGCATCCTGACCCACACCCCACCCTGAGCGTCCAGGTGGGGCTCACGGAACCAGCCCAGTGCTCCTGAGGCTTCCTTCCTGACGACAGCCTGGGAAGGGAGGGAAGCAGGACCCCGCGGATGTCTGGAAGCCAGCCTGCCTCCGTGGCTCTCCGTGGCCAGTGTCTCCAGGAAAGCACGTCCCCAAAGGCAGGGCCCCCGTGGCTTCCCGAGCCCCGGCAGGCACCAACACCTACTGACAGGATATCCAACGGCTGGGCTGCTCCAACGCTACCCTGAGCCCGGGTCGCAGGCCGTGGGCCGAGGCGGAGACCACGCAGTCCCTGGCGGTGATGATGGCTGTTTGTCCGCAGGTGCTGGGTGTCACGGAGCAGCTAGATGCGGGCGTGCGGTACCTGGACCTGCGGATCGCACACATGCATGACGGCTCCGAGAAGAACTTGCACTTTGTGCACATGGTGTACACGACGGCGCTGGTGGAGGTGCGGGGGCGCGCGGGGTGTGCGCGACGGCGCTGGTGGAGGTGCGGGGGCGCGCGGGGGGGTACATGAGAGCACTGGTAGACGTATGGGGGCTCGGCGGGGCATACACGAGGGCGCCGGTGGAGGTACGCGGGCTCGGCGGGGACGGCTTCCGCCGTGGGGCACACCCGTGACCCTGGCACGCGGGAGAAAGCCGGCCTCCGGGACTCGTGGCCGGGGTGCCTTTCTGAGCTTGCGCCCAGACTCTGGGGTCCTCTAGTGCATCTGGGAGTTTGCCAACGTGGGGCCCGTGTCTGCCCACCTTTGGTTCACGGTGTCTTCCATCTCCTCCGGCCGCGACACAAGGGGTTCCAAGTCTAAGTAGGACGCCCGACCGTCCGGCGCCACCCCTGCTCGGGCAGCCCGTCCCCTGCGGCGAGCCCTCCAGAGTGAGTGTGGTCAGGAGACACCATCAGGGGACCATGTTCCACGGGCCACTGGCTGGCCTAGGCGGGCCCCCTGGCACTTGCAGACGTCACACCTCGGTGCCCTCCCAGTGAGCACACAGACACGCACGCACACACATGCACACGTGTGCACAAGCACGCCCACGCGTATGCTTCTGCCCCCAGAGCAACGGTGTGGTGGCCTGACTGCCGCACGTCTGCGTTCGTGAGGGACTCAGCCCCTTTGTCCGGCGAGCTCTGTCCGGAGAAGCCACTTGGACCCGCAGGAGCGTCCTCCAGCGCCCCAGCCTCCCTCGGTACGCTGTGAACCAGCTGCTCTCTCCCCTGCGCAGGACATGCTCACGGAGATCTCTGAGTGGCTAGAGAGCCACCCCCGGGAGGTTGTCATCCTGGCCTGCAGGGACTTCGAGGGCATGACGGACGGCCTGCATGAGTACCTGGTTGCCTGCATCAGGAACATCTTTGGGGACATGCTGTGTCCACGAGGGGTGAGGAGGGCCCCTGGGGCCGGGGTGGTGGGCTGGGATTGGGAGGGTTAGGGTTACCTGCTGGTTCGGCTGTGCATGATTCTGGGAGAAGTCTGGTGCGGCCTGAGGCTCTGGTCCTCCAGCTGTCCTGAGAGAAGAAAGACCCCACTCGTCCCATGCAGAGTGCAGCCTGCCGGGGGCCCCGTGCTGCCCGAGCATAGGAGGGCCACTTCCTTTGCACCTCAGGTCACACTCAGCACCGTTGATCCCCCAGCACCACTGTCTCAGACACCCCGGACCCCCAGCACCACTGTCTCAGACACCCCGGTCTCTTAGCACCGCTGTCTCTCAGACACCCCAGTTCCCCAGCACCACTGTCTCTCTGACACCCCGGTCCCCCAGCACCACTGTCTC
>JAHRIG010000284.1:6589272-6599671 GCA_020311275.1 Eira barbara | reverse complement strand
CACCACTGTCTCTCTGACACCCCGGTCCCCCAGCACCACTGTCTCAGGCACCCCGGTCCCCCAGCACCACTGTCTCTCTGACACCCCGGTCTCTTAGCACCACTGTCTCTCAGACACCCCAGTCCCCAAGCACCACTGTCTCTCTGACACCCTGGTCCCCCAGCACCACTGTCTCAGACGCCCCGGTCCCCCACCGTCAGCGTCTCTCAGCGCCATCCCCCTCCCCTCTAGGAGGTGCCCACACTGAACCAGATGTGGTCACGCGGCCAGCAGGTCATTCTGTCCTACGAGGAGGACAGTGTTGTGAGCCGGCACGCGGAGCTGTGGCCTGGGATCCCCTACTGGTGGGGCGACCAGGTGAAACCCCAGGAGCTCATCCGCTACCTGGAGCGCATGAAGAGCTGCGGCCGCCCAGGTGAGCACATCTTGTCCACTCATGGGACCCCGCCCTGCAGCCAGGTCACACACTGGCTTGCTTCCGGCTCTCGGGAAAGAAGTTTGGAAGTCGTCTCTCTTCTGTGTGTGTGCATAACATGGATACATGCGTGTGGGTGTGTGCACACGTGTATATGTGCATGCATGTACACAGAGGTAGATATGTGGATAACACGGGTACTCATGCCTGTGGGTGTGTACACGCATGTGTGTGTGCACTTGTGTGTACATGGATGCAGGTATGTGCATAACATGGACACACTGCAATGAGTGCGCTCATATGTGTGCATGCGTACACAGAGAGGCAGATAAATGCATGACACGCACATGCGTGTGGATGTGTGCAAATGTGTGTGGGTGTGTGCACACGCATGCAAATGTGCATGCATGCACACGGATCCAGATACGCGAATAACATGGACGCACACACGTGTGGACACACAGGTGTGTATGCACATGTACGCACACAGATGCAGACGCACACGTAACATGGATGCATGTGTGTGGGTGTGCACACACGTGTATGTGTGCAGATGTAGATACATGCACGTGGACAGACATGTGTGGGTATGTGCACGCGTGTGTGAGCCGGGACAGAGTGGCTGGGGGCTGCTGACCATCCGTATAGCGGGCGCTTGCTGGGGTACGGGCATGGGCTGGTGGACCCTCCAGCCGCCCTGTGTAGTGGGGGCGTGGTTGCTTTATTTGAGGACGAGGCGTGAGGAACACCCACGACCCACAGCTGCACGTCCGCTCTCTCTGCCTCCCCCTGTCTGACCTGTCTGTCCGTCTCTGTAACTGCATCCCTGTCCCTCCGTCTTTGTCCGGTTTCCCATCTCACTTTGATTTGGTGCTTCCTTTGTACAATGGCTACGTGGAGTCCCCCTCCCAGAGGTGACAGGGTTCTCCGCGTGGACCCGTCCTGGGCGGCCAGCGTGGCATACCGGCCACGCTGCCAGGAGAGGGCCCCCAGGCGCTCACCACACGCACACTCAGTCCACCGTGCCCCACTGGGCGCCGGGTCCAAGGGCGTGCCCTGCCTCCAGCTCAGACAGGGCCGGCGCAGGGCTCGTGTGCTCATGTGAACTCCTTCTTGTGGCAACGCTCTCAGGACCATGTGCTTCCACTGGGGACCCGTGGTCCGAGGGCTTCGTGGGGCTGCTGCTGCCCAACATGCTGCAGACCGGCCCCACTTACTGCTGTGGCGGAGACCTCTGGGCTTGGTGGCACCCACTGGCTTGAAGAAAGGGAACTTTTCTTGATTGTGGAGCCCACGGCTTTACTATTTCCTCTCCGTGGTCAAGGGTACGTGGCTGTGCCAGTGGAGACTCTGAGCATCCCGGCCGTGTTGTTCCGTGTCCTGTTCGGCATTAGCGGCCGGTGATGCAGTGTGGTCGTGGGTCCCGGTCGGCACAGCAGGCTGTGGGTCCCTGAGTCAACTCCATCGATGGCCGTGTTTGGAACCGACCGAGCCATCAGTGCAGACAGACTCCCGGGGGGGACACGCGTGCCAAGCTGTGCCGCGTGCTTCTGGTAGCCGGCTCCGTGCGCCTTTCCGCGGAAGGCAGCTGGGTTTTAGGCCCAGACGCTGCACTGACCACTGGCTTCCTGGTGTGTTCCGTGGCCCGTTGTTACGGAGCAGACTCCTGCGTGGGACGCACCTTTGATGCGTGCCGTGGAGAAGGTCTGTGTGGTTGCAACGGCACGGGGGTGCGACGGGGGGCACCGTTCTAGCCCCAAACCTGGCTGAGCCCGGGCTCCCCCTTGGCGCCAGTCCCACTGTGTTTGAAAAGCGCTCTGGGTGGATGCAGCCCGGCGTTCGTGGTACATGCGTGGGTACGCTGACGGTGCGTCCGCACGACGGAATACGGATTCTCCACGGAGAGGACACGTGGAGCCGTGTGGATGGACCACGGACGCATGGTGGTGGGTGAGGAAAGCCCATACCCACAGCCGCACCGGGTGTGCGGGGGCACAGAGAACGGGAGCTGGTGGGAATGGGGCCTCCTTTGGGGGGACGAGAATGTTCTGGAACCAGGCAGAGGTGGTTGCACAGCCACGTGAATGTGCCACACGCTGCCGGATCATTCTGTTTCCATTACTGAATTCGGCACCTTGTGACTTTCCCCTCCACGTTGAAGGAAAGTAGCTGGTGGGGGGGCAGTGGGGGGGGGGCGTCACGCAACCACGGCTAAGAACCACGGTTGTCTCTGCCTTGGGGATGGGGAGCTGAGCTGCAGGGGCCCCCCCACGCCGACGTGAGTGGGAACGTGTACGGGGGCCCCTCTGCTGCGGCCCTCCGTGGACCTCCCATGCTCCCGCCACTCACGTGGCTCCGGGCCCATATGGGGCTCCAGCTCTCACGTGGCTCCAACTGTTCCCACGGCTCTGAGGGCTTACGTGGCTCCGAGGGCTCTGAGATGTTACTCCATCCACCACACAGAGGTTGTGGGGACATGGACGCCTTTGGGGACATTATTCTGTCCACCACGTGGGGGTCGGGCCGTGGACGTCTCTGGGTGGTGATTCCATCTGCCACATGGGGGTCAGGGCGTGGATGTGTCTGGCACATGGTTCCGTGCACCACGTGGAGGTTGGGCCGTGGACGTCTCTGGGAGGTGCTTCCGTCCACTCTCGGGTGACAGGAGCACCGCACTGACACTGACACGTGTGTCCTTCTGCCGCTGGAACTCTCCAGCTCTGGTGATGACAAGCGGGAGGGGAAGGGGGTGGGCCGGCGGGGCATGAGGCGGGCATCCGCAACCCCGCGTACCACTCTCTCCTTCCTGTTTCAGGCGGGCTCTTCGTGGCGGGCATCAACCTGACGGAGAACCTGGCGTACGTCCTCGGGCACCCGACCGAGTCCCTCAGGAAGATGACGCTCCCCAGCCTGCCGTACCTCCGTGCGTGGGTCCGGGAGCAGTGCCCGGGGCCGGGCGCTCACTGCACCAACATCATCGCGGGCGACTTCATCGGGGCGGACACGTTCGTGGGGGACGTCATCAGACTCAACGAGAAGCTGCTTCGATGCTGACCCCTTCTGCAGCTCCCGTGGAGTGCGGGCGGATAGCGCGGACCCGGGGCGGGCTCCCTGCCTCCCTCTGACGTCAGGGCGTCCCCGGGGGGTGGCCCCGGGCCTCACAGGTCTTCGGCGTTCCTGGGCGGATTCACAGAACACGCTCGCGGCCCGCGGTGTTGTGTGCTCGCAACTGAGGACGGACGGCCTGGAACCCAGGGTCTGCTCCCCGAGGTTCAGCCCGGGTGGGGCCGTGGCCGCTGTGGGGCGTCCCTTTCCCTGGGGCCTCGAGGGCAGCAGGAGGACGTCCTCACGGCTTCCAGCAGCTGCGTGAAGCCTCGTCATACCGCGTCTGTCGGGTAGGACTGGGCGCGCCGGAATCCCAGTGAGAAAACCACGGACACAGGGAAAGCCTCCTTCTCATTCTGGTGGCATCCCGGCCTGTGTGTTTCCCCGAGGACCGTGGGCCCCTGGCGGCTGGTTTCACTTTGGCTTCCATGATGGTAACGTGAGGCCCGTGAGGGGCCGTCCGACGGCGAGGGCTGCTGAGCACACACTCCCTCCCCCTTCCCAGAGGCCTCCTGTAGCACCGTCGTCGTGGCGGGATGGGGACACGGTGTGACCGGCAGCTGTGCCCACGCCGGGGGCTGCCGTGGCACCCTCGTCCTCACAACCGGCCCCCGGAGCAGCCAGCCTGTGCCGTCCCGACCTCTTGCCGGCGGTCCCCAGACCCCTCGCACTGCGCAGTGCGTCCGCCCCGCTGGGAGGCTGCCCTCGACCGTCCCCGAAATTGAGCTTCCTGGTCCCGTCTCTGGTTTCGGCGCCTGTCACCGTTCCCGTCTCCCAGAGCCACGCTGGGCATCTGTCACTGTTCCCGCATCCCCGTTCCATGGTTTCTCAAGGTCCGTCTGTTTCCACCGCGCTCACGGCGATGAGGACGTTCCCCGTAGTTGCTCACTTCTCCGTCCCGAGGCTCTACGTTTGGGGGCCCAGCGGACGGCGGTGAGACGGCCCCTGTCCCGGCTAGCGGATTCCCGCACACAAACGGCGGACGTGGGAGCACATGTCTTCCACGGGAGAGAAGCGCCCCGTCCACCGTTCACGCGTCGCACCGATGGGGGAGCGCCCGGAGCTCACGGGCTGAACCGACTCGCCCGCTCCTCGGACGCCGGGTGGGCTTTATTCGAGCAAAATCCCAATAAAGCGAGTCAGATGAGTCGTTTGCTTTCCCGTGCCCGTGCACGTGACGTTTACGCGGCCGTCCGTGCGGCGTGCGATCCCGCGATCCCTACAAAAGGTGTCTGCGTGCCTGCATTCAAACATACGTTATTGGTTACAAACGCCAGCCACTGCCAGAGCTGTCGGGGAGCCCTCGCCGCGGGCCACGGGCCACGCAACGAATACCGTCACGACGACAGGGCCGGCAGCATCGCCAGATCCCCAGAGGGGGACGCGGGGACGGGAGGTGAGCGGACGCTGCCGGGAAGATGGTGCCGCAGCCCCGGCCCAGCTTCTCATCGTAGGGCGCTCTGGCTCTGGGGACCGCGGTGGGGCGAGGCGTGCCCGATTTCCCGCCGTCCCAGCGGGCCTGTCGCCCAGAGCCCGCCACCGTTTTTCACGCTGGACAGCCGGCCCTGTGCGCTGCCCCGTCTTCCTGCCCCAGGGAAACCCCAGGGCTTCGTGCAGGTGCCTGGTTTTCCCTGCAACCCCACGTGGCACTCGCCCTTGTCTTGGGAGAGGGGAGTACGTGGTTGACCTCCATGAGGTAAAACCCCGGGGTCCGGGTGAGACCCACCGACTGCCCTCCACCGGCGGTCAGGCCTGGTGCTGGAGGCTTCGCTGTGTCCCGGGACCCAGGCCTTGTACTTCAAGACCCCGAAGGTTACAGAAGTCTGCCCTTCGCACGTGAGGTTTATGAAGCTGGCGGTTTCGCATCCTCAGCCAAACGGTGCATCCCCGTCGTCCTTTCTTATTTCTCTTCCCTACAAACAGGGGCTCTGGGAGTTCCCGGTGTATCGCGTTCTGGAACGTTCCTCCTATGACAAATGAGCCCAAGGCATTCTGTCTTCTTAGGGTACCGTCTTCAACAATGACGCTTTAATCCGGGTTGGAATGTGTTCTCTTCGGGGTAAAATCGGGCCTTTTCCAGATCTGGTTCTACGTTTGGTGAGTGGGTGCCGTGATTTCCGGGCCGTGTTGGCAATCCAGAAGACCCTCGGGGAGCCCTGCAGGTTGCCCCCGACTCCGCGGGGCCGGACAGAACTCCGTGCTCTGGGGGTCCCCCAGTGGGAGCCTCTCACACCGTCTCTCTGTTCTCCCCCAAACCCTGTGGCCCTCCCTCCCAGGCCCCGGAAGCCCCCCGCCCCTCCCTCCCGGACCCCGGGAGCCCCCGACGCTCCCTTCCAGGCCCTCGGAGCCCCCCGAATCCCCCTCCCAGAACCCGGAAGATCCCGCCCCTCCCTCCCAGACCCTGGAAGCCCCCCGACCCTCCCAGGCTCCTGGAAGCCCCCCGACCCTCCGACGCTCCCTCCCAGGCCCCCGGAAGCCCGCTGACTCTCCTCCCAGGCGCCTCCAAGGCTCCCACCCTCTGCTGCGTGCCCCCTGGAGCCCCAGCCCCTCGTCACGCCCCCTTTCACTAAGCATCCACAGCGGATGTCAAGACCCTGCAGTCTCCAGGCCTTGGGGTAGGGACACCAGGCGGGGGCGGGTACGCCAGAAGGAGAGTGAGGGACAGAGGCCTGACCCCATGTGCACCCTTCCTTCCGTCTCCTGCACAGGGAGGAACTGGGATGGAGTGGCCAGAGCCCAGAGGGGGACCTGGAGGCACGTGGGCGCCCCCGACATAGTACCTGGGCAGAATGCATGGCCGAGGGGGGTCGGGGTAGAGCGGGGCACATTCCTAGGGGCACGTGGACTGGGCGGCGCCTTGGGAGCTGGGGTGGCCCATGCAGGAGCTTTGCTGCCCCCACAGGGTCTCTTCAGAGACTCCGTAGCACCCAACGCCCCAGGGGCTGAGCCAAGTAAAGCAGAAAGCCAGGCGGGTCTCAACTGGTCAGCCGTCCAAGGGCAGCAGCTGTCCTGATGCCCCGAGCACACCTGGGCTGTCCTGCAGCCCACCCCAGCCACGGGGCCGGCCAGGACTGTGCGCTGGCGTGCCCTCCCCGTCCACCGCCCTGGCCAGTGCTGGGGGACCTCGTGCTCCCCTCATCTGCCTCACCAGCTCAGACGATGCCGTGCAGGACCCTCGCACCACCCTGTCCACTGTGCGGTCCCGACCGCACCACGGGACCTCATCTCAGCCGCACACTCAGCCCTCGGGGCCCCTGCGGGAAGAACAGGAGAGGCCGTCCCGGCACACGGCCAGCACGCGGGGCGCTATCGTCCGGGCCCGCCCGTCCATACCGCAGGACCCCGCACGTGCGAGCGTCCCGGAGCCGCTGGACAGATGACCGCACGTGCTGGCTTCAGGGCACACGGATGTATTCTCCTAACGGTTCCGCAAGCAAGCACACTGACGTGGCTCTCACGGGGCCCACGTCAGGGGCTGGGGCCTCCGGGTGGGCACCCGGCTTCCGCGCTCCCCGTGCTCCCTGCTGTCCCCGACGGCCGGCGTCCCCTCCGTCTTCCACGCCAGCACTGTGACGACCTGCTTCCCCAACCTGTCTTCTCATCTCACGCCTGAGTGAGGAGAACGCTCCCCCGTCCGTAGGAAAGCCCCCTCCCCCCGCAGACCCCCAGGCAGACTACAGGCGTTTTTTCCTTAATCCCCGAGTTCTGAAATCTGGAATCACTCCCACAACACCACTATTAGGGTGAACACACGTCGATGGGGGAAACCAAGCCAGACACCGTCCCGGGTGGCAACGGGGTGGCCGCTCACGTCACCGTTCCCTCCAGAGAACGGGGAACAGCCCCGCAATGTCTGCGGACGTCTCTAACAGCGGAGGGACCGGCGTCCTGTCCTGCGTCCCGGGACCTTGGGTGAAGACAGCCCCAGTCCCTGATAGGCCGTGGGAAAGGCGTCGTCCCTCAGCCTCGCCCCCGTCCCAGCCGGCTGCAGGCGAGCGCGGAGCATCCCCGTTTCGTGCTGATTCAAGGACGCGTCATGTTTTCCCACGACCCGTGCCGAGAGGCTTCGGGGCCGCCGGGAGACCGTCAGGACGTCCAGGGCGCTCCGTGGGGAACGGCGAGGCCTGGCTACTGAGTCTGTGACACACGGCGGCGGACGGGGAAGCCGCCATCGGCCCCCTCCCGGCCGCCATGGGCGGGGCGTCCTCCCGTAGGGTGGCCCACACGTGGAAGCAGCAGAGAGACAGTGTCCTGCGGCCGGAACCCTGCGGGAGGCCCGTCCGCTCTCACGAGGCACACGCGGTCCGCCAGCAGCCGGAGCCGCTCAGGCGACCGGGAAGCCGACCTCTGACTTCCGGCCGCCGGCCCTTCCTCCCAGAGCGGCCACGGAGGGAGCGGGCAAGAGGCCCAGAGATGGCGTCGGACACGATGTCCATTCACTCGGGGAAGAGCTTCCTGAACTTGCCGTAGGCGGACTTGCTGATGACGACGGTGACGTTGGCCACACCGGCCTCGGGAATCACGTCCACGTCCTGCACCGTGGCCTCCTGATGCAGCCAGCTGAGGGTGTGCGTGAGGGCGGCGCCGCGTAAGGACGTGTGCGCGGAAGGTACTCCACCCAGAGAGTTCCGTCACCGCCCGTGGCCTGCCAATGGCCTGCCCACCCACAGCTGGCTGGCCCCGCACGTGGCCCGATGAACCCAGGCTCGCAGCGGGCGACCTCGGAAACCACACGGCTCCTCTGCGTGCTGGTGCCGGGCCCGTTCCGTGGCCTTTCCCGCAGCTGCACCCCCTGCACAGCCACGGCCACGGCTCCCTCCCCCGCCAGGCCAGCTCCACGCACCTCAGCTGTGCGCCCGCCAGCCGGACCCGCAGGGTGAGGACCTGTCTCCCCGTGGCTCTCAGGACGGCGTCCTCCAGTCGCGCCTTCAGCTCTGGGAGCCCATGCCCCAGGAGGGCAGACACGGCCACAGCCTGGGGTTCCGCCGGGCTATACCTGGACGGGGGGCAGCCCCAGACTCGGCTTAACCTCGGAGAGATGGAGTGAGGGCCCCCCAGGGACGCCGGCCCCCGGAGCCCCCACCGGGACCACCTCCACGTGCATCAGGATGTCGGACGGGAACACAACGGAAACCACGATAAGGGTGCGGGGAAATATGGGGTCCGAGGGGGGTGAGGGGACTCAGAACAGAAGACCCCAAAATTGCCGCTCTGGTGGCCTGTGACTGCTCGCGTGTAAAAGCCCTTCACAGCGGGCAGGTGGGAGAGGAGCGCTCTGAGCCCCCTGTCTTCCCGAGAGCAGGGGGGACGCGCCCCGGGAGGACGAACGCAGCCTGATCTTGTCAGTCACGGCGCGGCCCCCGTCACACAGGTGCCCTGCCGGCACCCGCCAGGCACGAGGCTCCGGGGTCGTGGGGCCGTGGGGGGGCGGGGGTGCACTCACCCGGGCACCAGGTCCGTCTTGTTATGAACTTCCAGCATGGAGTCCAGGAGGGCGGCGGGCAGGCACAGGCCGCGCAGGCTGGACAGGACGCTGGCTTTCTGCAGCTCCGTCTCAGGGTGGGTCACATCCCTCACATGGACGATCAGATCCTGAGGAGCAGACGAGCCACGCGGTGGGGACGGGGTGGCGGGACAGGGCACCGCACGCCCGGGTGGGAGCTCCCTCACACCACAGCGGGCCCGTGGTGCGGGGTCCCGCTCCGGACAGGGTGCTCCCCCGCACCTGGCCCAGGGCGCTGGGCGTCTCACGCGTCTCAAACCCCCCAGGGTCCCGCTCTACACCTGCACGCTCACTGGGAAACTTCCAGACTCTCGCTTACTTTGAACCTCGAAGAACCCCTTTTTGCCTGATTTTAAATGGTGTGCAGGCAGGGATCCGACACACTACTGGGAAAACGCCAGCGGGAAAGAGTAAGAATTGCTCGTAATCGTGCCCCTGGAAACAGAGGGACCGCTGACGTTCCGCAACGTTTGCTCCCAGGTCTTCGAGGCACTTAAAATTAAGAAAACGATCAGCGTTTTATTCCAGAAACGTTTGGTTTTGGAAAAGGCGAGCAGGGAGGCAGGGACCGCCGCCGCCACCGTTCCCGGGAGCACAGGCCACGGACGAGGGGTGACAACGGTGTGCTCCTGTCTTTCCGGAGTCACGCATCTCTTCCTTTCTGTCCTGGGACGCCGGGCGGGACACGTGTCACGTCCGTCTGTCACCTCTCCTGGCTCCTCTGAACCCTGACCGCGTTCAGCACGCGTGGGCATTTTGTGGGACGCCCTTCAGTTGGCGTTCGGTTGTTTCCTCGTGCTGACACTAGGCTGGGGTTTTGGCGGACGCCCCAACAGCACGTGCCGTTGCACCCATCGCCCCAAAGCTGCACACGAAGGCCGAGCCGAGGGCCAAGGGGCAGGAGCCCCAGGTCTCCCTGCAGAGGGGCTCCACCTCCTTCCGGAATCAGTCTTGGAAGAGGTCACTAGGAAGGCCTCGCCGTCGGGGGAGCGAGGCGCCAGTTTCCGGACGGGGGAGGGACGGGAGTCCCCGGGGTTGTCACATGCGAGACCTGGGCTCTGGGTGGTGCTGTATATGAGGGTAACCCAGGCCCTAGCGCTGCAACGCCTATGACGGAATCTGGTCCCCATGTTGTGTCATGAGTGAGAGGATCTGGCCCCCAGGGCTATGCTGTGAGCGATGGGACCTGATCCCCGCGTTGCGTTGTGTGTGATGGGCCCCAGTCCCCAGGGTTGAGTCATGTGTGAGGGGAACTGGTCTCCAGGGTTGTGTCGTGTGTGGGGACCTGTGCCCCATGCTGCGTCATGTGTGAGGGGACCCGGCCCCCCATTGTGTCATGTTGGAGGGGACCCAGACTCCAAGGTTGAGTCATGTGT
>JAHRIG010000284.1:6554906-6565789 GCA_020311275.1 Eira barbara | reverse complement strand
GGGGGTCCGAGTGCTGCCCCGGGGGTCAGAGCCCTGCGTGGGGTTCTGAGTGCTGCCCCGGGGGTCAGAGCCCTGCGTGGGGTTCTGAGTGCTGCCCCGGGGGTCAGAGCCCTGCGTTGGGGTCTGAGTGCTGCCCCGGGGGTCAGAGCCTGCGTGGAGGTCTGAGTGCTGCCCCCGGGGGTCAGCCCTGTCGTGGGGGTCCGAGTGCTGCCCCGGGGGTCAGAACACTGTCGTGGGGGTCCGAGTGCTGCCCCTGGGTCTGAGCCCTGCGTGGGGGTCGGAGTGGTGCCCCGGGGGTCAGAGCCCAGCATGGGGGTCCGAGTGTGCTCCAGGAGTCCTGAACCCTGTAGTGAGGGTCCGACTGCTACCCCAGAGGTCAGAGCCCTGTGTGGGGGTCCGACTGCTACCCCGGGGGTCAGAACCCTGCTTGAAGGTCTGACTATTATCCCGGGGGTCAGAACCCTGCTTGGGGTCCAACTGCTACCCCAGAGGTAGAGCCCTGCGTGGGGGTCAGGATGCTGCCCTGGCGGTCAGAGCCCTGCATGGGGGTCCAAGTACTACCCCGGGGGTCAGAACCCTGCTTGGCCATCCGACTATTACCCTGGGGATCTGAGTCCTGCGTGGGGGTCCGAGTGCTATGCCGGGGGTCAGAACCCTGCGTAGGGGTCCAAGTGCTGCCCCAGGGTGAGAGCCCTGTGTGGGGGTGCGAGTGCTGCCCCGGGGGTCCCCTGCCGTGGGTCTGAGTGCTGCCCCGGAGGTCAGAACCCTGTTGTGGGGGGTCAGAGTGCTGTCCTGGCGATCTTGAATCCTGTCGTGGTGGTCCGAGTGCTGCCCTGGGGGTCAGAGCCCTGCGTGGGGGTGCGAGTGCTGCCCCGGGGGTTGGGCCATGCTTGGGGGTCCTAGTGCTGGCCCGAGGGTCCTCTGGCATTGGGTCCAAGTGCTGTCCCTGAGATGAGAGCTCTGCGTGGGGTTCCGAGTGCTAACCTGGGGGTTGGAACCCTGTCGTGGGGGTCCGAGTGCTGCCCTGGGGTTCCTGAACCACGTGTGGTGGTCTGACTGCTGCCCCAGGGGTCACCTGCCGTGGGGGTCAGAGTGCTGCCCCGGGGGTCCTGAACCATGTCATGGGGGTCTGACTGCTGCCCCGGGGTCCCCTGTGTGGGGGGTTCCAAGTGCTGCCCCGGGGGTCCCGAACTTTACCTTGGGGTTCCCCTGCGTGTGGCTGCTAGTGCTGTGCCAGGCTTCCCTGCCGTGGGGGTCCGAGGGCTGTCCTGGGGGTCCCAAACCTTACCTTGGGTGCCCAAGTGCTCCCCCAGGGGTCGCGAACCCTGCGTGGGGTTCCGATGGCTGCCCTGGGGTTCCATGCCGTGGGGGTCTGAGTGCTGCCCCTGGGGCACGAAGTTGCCTTGAGTGCCCCTGGGGTCCCAAACTTTACCTCGGGGGTCCGAGTGCTGTCCTGGGGGTCTCAAATCCTGCGTGGGGGTCCGAGTGCTGCCCTGGAGTCCCCTGCACAGGGGTCCGAGTGCTGCCCCGGGGTCCTGAACCCTGGGTGGAGGTCTGAGGGCTGCCCCAGGGGTCTCGAACTTTACCTGAGGGGTTGAGTGCTGCCCTGCAGATCCCCAAGTACCGCCTTGGGGCTGGGAGTGCGGCCCTGGGGATCCCAGCCACTTCCTTGGGGGCGTCGGAGCTGTTCCAAGGGGTCCTGAAGTCTGGAGTAGGATATGGAGCCTGGCCGGGGAGTGGGGGGTTCCTGAACACGGCTTGGAGGTTCCGAATTTAGCCGGGGGTGGGGTGGGGGTCGTGAAGTCTGTGTTGGTCGTCCAAGTGTGGCACGGGGGTTCAGGTTCTGGGGTTCAAACCAGCCGCGGGGGGCCCGAACTCTGCCTTGGAGATTCTGGTCCGGCCCCGGGGGTTCCAAAGTCTGCGTTGATAGCCCGGGGTGTGGGCCAGGGGCTCCAGACCCTGCCTTGTGGGGGAGGGGGCGAGCGGAGCACCAGGAGTCCTGAACCCTGCCGTGGGAGTCCTGCCGCATCCCTGGGGGTCTGGAAGCCCGCCTTGGGGGTCGTAGGCAGGACTTAGGAGTCTGGAAGTTTGCCTGGCAGGACTGAGTTGGTCAGTGCTTGAGGGTTAGGGTCTCCAAGTGTGCCTTGGGCGTGGGATGCTGACTTTGAGCATTCCCGGTGCTGCCCGAGGGCGTGACTGGCCTGGGCGGATTCTGCAAGCTGTGCTGGTCGCCCGCGGGTGGCCCTGGGGGTCCCTGGAGTGCTTGGGAATCAGAGCCTCCGCGGCGAATGTGGTGTGGGGCAGGGTTGCACAGTCCCTGGGTCCAGCCGAGAGGGCTCCCATCCTGTTCAGACGGGGATCCGTTCCGTAACCAGGAAAAACCCCAAGCAGCATGGGGTTGCACGCTGTCACGAGGGGGTTCTCGTTCCTCCGGAACGTGGAAATGTTCCTTTTCGAGTGTGTGCGGAGTCTGTGGCGTCTGAGGTTTGGGGAGACGATGGCCGAGGTTCTGGTTCCGACCCCAGCAGGGCGGGAGGGGACGACGGTGGGATGTAGCCTGGAAGAGCCCGTGGGTGGCGGTGTGGGGCTGGGGGTGGGGGATTGGAAGCTGGCCAGAGGTGGCCAGAGATGGCCCAGCAAACGGACCACGTGGAGCAGAATGAAATGCAGATGCGGGTCCCTGGTCTGCGAGACGACGGGCAGACGCAGATTGTGGACTCAGGGTGGCTCGGGAAGCCCCGGGCGGGCCCTGGGTCCTGGATGCCATCTCCCGGGGCGTGGATTCAGAGTTGCCCTAATGAGTGCACAAGTGTGTGGCTCGTGGGCGGCGTGTGTGGCTCTTTGTTCCGTACCCCCCCCCCCACCCCGGCACACGGCTCGAGACCGCCAGGCACAGGGAATGTGGATGAGGGAGTCCATGGAAATACCCCGGGTCTTCTGTCCCCGGAGCCTGTCTTTGGAGGGCCTGGGTCTGAGATGCTGGGGGGGCGCCCCTGTGCAGGGGGAGGCGCGCAGGACCGCACACGGCCGCCCGGCGTGGTCCTTCTGCGCCACCTGGCGTCGGATGTGGGCAGGTCCGCTCCTGCAAGCCCCCCGTCCTCTGGAGGAGAGGAGCTGCCCAGCTCACATTCGCAGGGCTGCGTGGGGCTCTCCGCGGCACACGGCCCTCCCCGCTCTCCTCTGCTTGCCGTCCCGGCTGGATCCCCGACACCGCACGCTCCCCGCCCCGTGGAGCCTGCCTTCCCAGCGGTTTCTAGGGGTGGGTGGGGGAGGGACGCGGCGAGGATTAACGCCGGATAATGAGGTAACGCATTTTTTTCACGGCTTTACTGTGGTCGGTGTGTCTTATGGCTGCGGATGGGGTGCGGGGTTTCTCCCCGGGTGAGCTGGGCGTCCTCCCCCTTATCTTCTAGCAGGAGCAGAGCTCTCCCGAGACAGTCCCCAGCATCTCCTGTTTATTCTGCCCAGTGCAGAAATGGTGTCGGGGCTGAGGGAAGGGTGGGGAGGGGAGGCAGAGACGGGTACCCGGGGCAGAGGAGCCCTGCGTGGAGCACGGGCAGACACGGGCCCCTCGTGTTTTTGCTGGGCTTGGGAAGTCTTCCATCGTCGGCCCCGTTAAGTGCCTGTGGTTTGTAAGACGCGTCGCGGATGGCGTGGGAGGCGTATCCTGACGTGAGACACCCCGAGCCACGCACAGTGACTTAGAGTCAAAGAGAGCCTGGGGTATGGGACAGACACCCCCCCCTGCTTTGCAGAAACGGAGCTCGTGCCTTCCGTGAGCCGAGCCACTCCCCGTCCCTGGGCATTGTCTGGGGCTCGTCGCCGCCTTCCCTCGGCTGGCCACTGTTCCTACACGTTGTGTGGTGCACGTCGGGCCTGCCGTCCCCGCGTTTGGAAGCGTGTGGACCCCGGAGAGGGATGCGGGCGTCAGGTGGCTTGGAGACCCCCAGCTTCCCGCCGCGATCTGACTTTTCTTGTGTCTCAGCGGAAGGTCTGGCCGAGCGGGGGCGAAAGCCGTGTCGGGCGGCGGTGGCAGCGGCCGGGACCGCGCGTCGGTAAGTGCTCGTGCTTGGGGAGCTCCCGCACAGGTGGGGACTCGGGCCCAAGGTGTATGCTCCCCTCCGAGGGAAAAAGCAGGGCTGTCTTCTTGTGGACGAGAAGGCGGGGACAAGAACACGGAAGGAGGTGGGAGTCCCTGACCGTCTGACCGTCGGCGGTCCCTGGGAAGACCCAGCTGTACGTTTGTGCAGTCTTCTTGTTTTAGGGAATCTCCCCGCCCCTCCTGATTTCAGAGGGACAGGGATGAACAGCAGCCGCGACGCTCATCGGGGGGGTCCACAGGCTCTGCGGTGCGGACGGCTACTCTGCGTGGCCGCCGAATTTGTGAGAACCTGCACCTCCGTGCTGCAGCCCACGGGGTGCCGTGGCTGAGCCTGCAGCCCCGCGGGCTCCGAGGTCCTGTGGCCGTAGGGGTGGTGAGCGTCCGGGGCAATGCGGGGCGGGGGGCCTGCAGCTTCGCCCAGAGCTGCGTCCCCAGGGCGAGTCGCTAGGGACCCTTCTTTGCGGCTCCCAGGCACGGATCTCGCTTCTCGGGCTGCTCTCAGCTCCGTTGTCCCTTGACCTGCTGTGTCCCCCTCCACGGGGATGTTGAGCCACACAGACACTGTGCGATTGTCCCTACGGTCGGGGAGATGACCACGGCTGCCGTCCCCCGAAATCCCGCAGGCTTTGGTGGTTCTGCCTCCCTCGTGGCGTGTCCCCACGGCCCCCACCCACCCCGATCTGCGCTGTCCCTGGCCGTGACGTTGTGTGCCGTTCCTAGATTTGCGTGCCCGTGCCTTCCTACACGATGGCGTCTCTCCGTTCATCCCCTTTTTGGGTCAGGATTTGTTCCCTTGGCGTAGCTGAGTATTTTCGCATTCAGCCGTGTTGGAATGTCTCCGTCGTTCGTCCCTGGTATTACGGAGCGGCTGTCCCACCTGGGGATCGACCCCGGTTTGTCCGTCTACCCTGGATGGCACCTTTGGGTTGTTTGTAGGGTTGGGTGTCCCTGACAGAGCAGCCAGGAACACCCGCGCACAGAGCTCCATGCGGAAACTTGCCTTTGTTCCTCTCAGGCCAGTGCAGCGGCGGGTACACGCGGATGTCACGTTGCAGGAGACCGCCACGCTGCCTTCCCCAGCGGTCCACCGCCCCACACCGTGGGAGCGCGTAGCAGAGTCCCACCTGCCCCCGGCAGCCGTCAGCATGTTGGCTCTTAGCTGATCTCATGGTGCTGGTTTCCGCCCGCGTCTCCCTCAGGCCAGTGACCTGAGTCCCTTCCCAGGGGCGCCCCTTCCGAGGGGCGGACGGTCCCTCCGCACGTTTCCTGGGGAGGAGCCCTTGCACTCTTCGTGGGTCATTTTTATTGACTCGTGTGTTTTCCTGTTGAGTTTCAAGAGTTCTTTGTAAAACATTGGCAAAAGTCCTTTAATAGATGACGTATTTGGCCAGTATTTTCTATCAGACAGCGGCATGTCTTTTCATTCTGGTTGTCTTTTCTTTTTTTTTTTTTAAAGATTTTATTTATCTGACAGAGATCACAAGTAGGCAGAGAGGCAGAGGGGGGGGGGGAAGCAGGCCCCCCGCGGAGCAGAGAGCCCGATGTGGGACTCGATCCCAGGACCCTGAGATCACGACCTGAGCCGAAGGCAGAGGCTTAACCCACTGAGCCACCCAGGTTCCCTCATTGTGGTTTTCTTAAAAAGATTTCATTTATTTATTTGGGACAGAGAGCGTGAGCGAGAACGAGCAGGGGGAGGGGCAAAGGGAGAGGGAGAAGCAGGCTCCCCGCGGAGCAGAGATCCCGATGTGGGGCTCGATCCCAGGACCCTGAGATCACGACCTGAGCCGAAAGCAGAGGCTTTAACCCACTGAGCCACCCAGGCGCCCCTGTTCACTACTGTTTTTGAGCACATAATAGTCTATCCCTCAGGTTTGTTTTTATTTTATTTCTTTTTTTTTTTTTTTAAATCTGTTTACTTATTTGACAGAGACACAGCGAGAGAGGGAGCACAAGCAGGGGGAGCAGGACAGGGACAGGCAGGCCCTCTTGCCGATGAGGGAGCCCGATGCGGGACCCCATCCCAGGACCCCGGGATCTTGACCCAAGCTGAAGGCAGGTGCTGAACGAGACTGAGCCACCCAGGCGCCCCTGTTTTGCAGTTTTACAAAAATGCAACAGACCGTACTTATGTGGTGCTGCTTCCGGCCTCTGTCCCGTTCCCCTGATCTGTAGGACTGTGCTTGGGCCAGTAGTACACCGTCTCCGTTACTGTAGCTTTGGACGCAGGTTTGAAGTTCGATCACGCGGACGCTGCAGCTCCGTGGTCTTTGAAAACGGAATTGACTGTCCCCGTTCATTTCCTTCCCGTACAAATTTTAGAGCCAGCTTGCTCATTCTAGAAAAGCACGTGCCGAGGTGCCCGTTAGGATCTCGCTGACTCTGTAGGTAACGCTGGGCTGTGTTCACGATTTACTGCTCGGGCGTGCTCCTGTCCGTGAACGTGGGACGTCTCCCATGGACCTGTGTCGTCTTTGATGCTTCCCGCCACGGGTCCTACTTTTCGTCCCCTGCGTCTTTCACCGTCTGGGTTAAGTCCGTCCCTACGTATTTTACTGTACGTGACACCACGGTCGGTGGCATCGTTTTCGTCCTGCCCTTTCCAGATGGCTCACGACGGTGTGTAGACGTGCAGCTGATTCCGGCGCGTCGACGTGGCCTCCTGCCCCTTTACGTGTACTGGTTCCCCCGGTCTGTGCGTGCGCGTGTGCGTGTGCGTGTGCGTGTGCGCGGCTAGCATTGCCAGGATTTCTACGTGCAGAAGTATGGCATCTGCAAGGTAATGTGACTCCTTACATTCCGATTTGGATGTTTGTGTCTCTTTCCGTCCTGCTGTGTCGGCCCGGCCCGTATCCCTGCCTCTCAGTTGCCTCGCTGCGGACAGCAGAAGGGCACGAGTGAACGCGCTCGCCTTGTTGGTCCTCTTGGAGAAACACCTTTCTGCCGCTCACCCTGGAGCACGATTTTCACGGTGGGCTTTTCATCGGTGGCTTCGGTTGCACGGACGTCACCTCCTCTTCTCAGTTGCTTCTTTGCGTGTGGGAATCACGAAAGGCCGTTGAATTCTGTCAGTCTTTCTGAATCAGTCGAGTGGGTCACGTGATATTTTTCCTTAATTCTGTGGATGCGGTGCGTTCCACGGACCGGTTTTTGTGTGTGGAACCAACCCTCCAGTCCGGAAGGAAGTCCCGCTTGGTCGTGGCGTGCACTCTCTGAACGTGCTGCTGAGTTCCGTTGCTGGTGTTCTGTTGAGGGTTTTCGCATCCGTGTCCATGAGGGACGTTGGTCTGTACTTTCCTCAGAGGGTCTCTCTCTGGCTCTGGGAGCAGGGAAACGCTGGCTTCCTGCGATGAGTTAGGAAGTGGTCCTTCCGCTTCAGTGTTTGGAAGAGTTGGAGAAGTGTTGGGATGAGTTCCCCTTAAAATGGGGTCGAATTAAAATGGCAGAATTCCTCCGTGAGCGCTTCAGGATCAGGGCTTCTCTTCTCTGGGGTTTTGACTACCGATTCAGTCTCCTCCTAGTGACGGGTGTGTTCAGATTTCCTACTTGTGTCCGACTTCCTCTTGCCAGGGTCTGTGTTTCTGGAGAGTTGTCCGTTTCACATCGGCTGTCCCGTTTCTAGGTCTGCAGTTGGCCGCAGGACTGTCTTCTAACCCTGTTTCTGTGGACTCTGTAGAAATGCCCCCAACTCTCGTTTCCCGTCGCCATAGTATGCGTCCTCGCTCTTTGGTCCATAGTCCATCTAAGCTAAAGTTTTCTTAATTCTGTTACGTTTCGGAAGAACCGATGTCGGGTTTCGTTGGTTTTCTCTTATCTGTTCTGTTTATCTCAGTTCTCCTTCTTTCTCACTCCCTTCCCTCTGCTAGCTTTGGGTTCAGTCTGTCCTTTTTCTTGTTCTCGAGGTGTAAACTTGGTCTGGGATCTGTCTTGATTTCAGGGTCAGCACTTACAGCTGTGGATGTCCCACGAGCACTGCTTTCCCAGTGTCCCATGACTTTGACTTATGTTGTATTTTCATTCTCATTTGTCCCTAAGTATTTCTTAATTGCCCCTGGGATTTCTTCTCTGATCTTCTAGTTCTTTTTAAAAAACATTTTACTTATTTATTTACTTATTTGAGAGGGAGGGGGAGAGAGCGAGAAGGAGCAAGGGGAGGGACAGAGGAAAAGGATGAAACAGACTCCCCAGTAAGCAGGGAGTCCAACGTGGGGCTCGATCTCACGACTCCGGGATCATGACCTGAGCCAAAGGCAGACACTGAACTGACTGAGCCACCCAGGTGTCCTAGATCCACTCATTCTTTCATGGTACGTGTTGTAACTTCCACAGTTTTATGACTTTTCCGGTTTTTGGTCTGCTACCGATTTCTAACTTCACACCACTGTGGTCAGAGGAGATACCGTGAAATCTGTGAAGACTTTGTGGGCTCGCGTGTGGTCTGTTCTGGGGCGTGTTCTGAATGCTCGCGAGTGGAAGATGTGTGCCATTGCTGGCGGAGGGTTCCATAACCCGGTCCTGGTTGGTTGGTTATGTCCTTTTTGTCCTCACACGTCTTCTGTCTGGTTCTTCTGTCCCTTACAGAGAGTGGGGTAAGGAAGTCCCCTCTGTTGTAGCATGGTCCGAAGTCTCCCTTTCATTCCATGAACATGGTATAGCTCAGTGTTTCTGAAGGTCTTATTTGATTTTTTTTTTAGTTTTCAGTACACAGACCCTACACGTATTTTGTCAGATTCATATCTTTTTCATTTCTGAGGAGCCATTGTGATCGGTATGGGTTTTTTTTTTTTTTTTTTTTACTGTCCATGTCCAGTGTTTCATCGCTTGTTTATAGAAATAGGATTGATTTTGTTAACGGACCTTGTATTCTGTGGCCTTGCTTATTAATTCACTTCTGAGTTTGAGGAGATCGTTTGGTACATCTTTTGGGATTTCCGGTATAGCCAATGATGTCATTCTCAAACAGAGCTAATTTTATGCCTTCTCTCCCAATGTGATGACTTTCATTTTCTTGTCCTGTTTGTTCCACAGAGTAGCATTCCCAAAATATCGCGGGATAGTAGTAGGCAGCCCTGCCCCATTCTGGGTCCCGCGTGGATGCAGGTGTGGAAGAAACACCCGCCCTGGGTAGGGAAGGAAACTCTTGCCCAGCGCTTCTTACCGCCTCGGGAGGTGCTGCTCACCACACGGAGCGATTTATACCTGCAATCTCTACTTGTCTCATTAGCACCCGAGAATGGGTTAAAACCTGAAACGATGAAAGGCATTTTCTGCAGCATCGTGTAGGATAGGAAACAGGGAGCAGCGTAGATATTTCAAGGTGAAGTAAAGAATAAACCAGTTCATGCTACATCCCGGGGATAACAGGTACCAAAAGCCAAACTTCAGACTTTCTTACTTGAAATCGTTACAGACTCACAAAAGAGTTTGCAAAAACAGGACACAGTGAAGTGTTTCCCTTTCACGCCGATGCCTCACGTTAGTATCACACTGTGCATGCGTCCTCTCGCTGTCTCTGTGTGTACGTATCCGTTTGTGATTTTGTCTTCCTGAAGACGTGTGAGAGCGCGTTCCTGAGGCAAGGCTTTTAATGGCACACGTGTCCGTGTGGGGCTCCTCCTGGCGGGACCAGGTGTGTGCTGCCGTGGCGTTCTCGGTGGCAGTGAGCCAGCCTGGCCTAGCATGCTCTTGGTTATGAAGATGGTGTCATAGAGGCCCACGGTGTAGGGGTGCAGGGGTGCAGTGCTGCATGGGCACTTGTCCTGCAGACCCTCCATGGCCCTCGAGGACTCAGTGTCGGCGTGCCCTGGGTGGGTCGCACTTTAGTGGACAGGGGAGCCTTGGGTCTGGGGAGGCGTGGCCCTGGTTCTCTCACGGCGTCCATTGCTGGTCCTCCCGAAGTAGCTGCGGCCTACTAGGGAAGGTCACGCTGCTCCTGGGCCGAGTGCTTATGAGTGATCCTCAAGTTCCACTGTCTGCATATGTGGCCCCAGGTTCTGTCCAGGCCCCCAGGTTTCACTGTCTCAGGGATTCTGGGTTCTGCCATCTTTGCACATGACTCCGGGTTCTCTTGTGCCCCCTCGTTCGGCTGTGTCTACCTTTGATCCCTGGTTTTGGGCTACCCTCCTTGGGCCCCTCGAGGCTGTGGTGGTTTCAGTCCTTCTGATGAGCCCCAGGGCGCCTCCCGCCACTAAGGACAGGGAGAGCTGGCTCACCTGTCCCAGGGGACTGAGTTCCCCAACCTTGCCGGTCACTGGCCTGAGCTCCCCATCTCCATTCTGGGCTCTGATTGGGGGGTGGGGGGTGATGGATACTGCATAGCCCTGAGACACAGCCCTTGGGATTGGCTTCACAATGGCTCTCTGTCCCCTGGACACTGGTGGTCCGTGGCTGTGGCTGCAGCACGTGGACTGGGTGTGACATGGGCAGGGACACGGATGGGGACGCAGGTGCAGGGGAGGCCAGTGTGCTGTATGAGCGCTCGGCTAAGGACCTGGCGAGCATCGGAAGGTCCTGCCGAGGTCTCCGTCCTGCAGCAGCAGTGGGTGATGTGGGGTGCCGTCCTCCTCGCCTCGGGCCCCTGGTGGTGACTGGCATTTGGAGCAGTCGCTTGCTGGCCACGCTGGCTTCATCCTGTGCTGCCGGGGTCCCGTCATTCGTCTGGCCTCCGGGTGTCAGTGTTTCCCGGCTGTTCACATCCCACTTTCTGCTTGTAGGTGCAGGAAGGACCCTCGGGGGGCCGGGATGCCGGCGGGAGTGAACCCCAACGACGAGGGCGGCGTCC
>JAHRIG010000284.1:6481357-6501708 GCA_020311275.1 Eira barbara | reverse complement strand
CCCTCACACAGGGACATCCTCTCACATTGTGTCTCCTCACACAGGGGAACATCTCCTCACACAGGGCATTACATTTCATGGGGGAAGGGAAATCACCTCACACAATGTGTCCCCCTCACACGAGGACATCTCAAACGGGGACATCTCACGAGGGGGAGGGCATCGCATGTCACGGGGAAAATCACCTCACAATGTGTCCCCTCATACAGGAGGATATCCCCTCACATGGGGTAACATCACATCACATCTCACGGCGGGGGAAGGAGATCACCTCACATCATGTGCCCCCTCAAACAGAGGGACATCTCACACAAGGCACCACATTTCATGGGGGAGGAGAAATCACCTCACATGATGTGTCCCCTCACAAAGGGGAGGTCTCACACGGGGGGGCATCACAGCTCACAGGGGGAACCACCTCACACGATGTGTCCCCTCGCACAGGAGGACATCCCGTCAAATGGGGGGAGCATCACATCTCACGGGGGCAAGAGGAGATCACCTCACATTACATGTCCCCTTACACGGGACATCTCCTCACATGATGTGTCCCCTCACACAGGGGAACATCACATGTCATGGCGGGGGGACATCACCTCACATTACATTTCTCCACACAAGAGGACTTCTCACATGGGGGGAGGCAACATCACATCTCACAGGAGGAAAATCACCTCACACGATGTGTCGCCTCACAAGGAGAACATCTCATATGAGGGGGCATCACAGCTCATAGGGGGAAAATCACCTCACAAGACACGTCCCCTCACACAGGGACATCCCCTCACGGAAGAGCATCACATCTCATGGGAAAGGGGGGAGATCACCTCACATTGTGTGTCCCCTCACACGGGGACATCTCACAAGATGTGTCACCGTCACACAGGGACATTCTCTCACATTGTGTCTCCTCACACAGGGGGACATCTCCTCACACATGGCATTACATTTCATGGGGGAAAGGAAATCACCTCAAAGGATGTGTCTCCCTTACACGAGGACATCTCACACAGGGGGACACCTCAGAAGGGGGAGGGCATCGCATCTCACGGGGAAAATCACCTCATGATGTGTCCCCTCATACAGGAGGACATCCCTTCACATGGGGTGACATCACATCATCACATCTCATGGAGGGGAAGGGAGATCACCTCACATTACGTGCCCCCTCAGATGAGGACATCTCACACGACATGTTACCTCACACACACATCTCACACAAGGTGTCTCCTCACACAGAGGAACATTTCCTCACATAAGGTATCACGTTTCATGGGGGAGGAGAAATCACCTCACATGATGTGTCCCCTCACAAAGGGGAGGTCTCACATGGGGGGGGCATCACAGCTCATGGGGGGAACCACCTCACACAAGGCGTCTCCCTCACACGATGTGTCCCTTCACCCAGGAGGACATCCCTTCAAATGGGCGGGGGGGCATCGCATCTCACAGGGGTGAGGGGAGATCATCTCACATTACATGTCTCCTCACACAAGAGGACATGTCACATGGGGGGAGACAGCATCACATCTCACATGGGGGAACCACCTCACACGATGTGTCCCCTCACAGAGGGGAATATCTCACATGGGGGGCATCATAGCTCACAGGGGGGAAAAATCACCTCACATGATGTGTCCCCTCACACAGGAGGATATCCCCTCACATGCGGGGGCATCACATTTCACAGGGGCGGGGGGTAGAGATCACCTCACATTATGTGTCCCCTCACTCGGGCACATCTCACATGATGTGTCCCCCTCACACGGGCACATCACAGGGGTACATCTCCTCACACAACGTGTCCCTCACGTGAGGGGACATCGCAGCTCGCAGTGAGTAATCACCTCAGACATGTCCCCTCACACGGCTACGTTCCCTCATGAGGGGTCATCCCCTCACATGGGGCGTCCCATCTCCAGGAACATTACCTTCGCTCTGCGGCTTCACCAGGTCCAGCATCTGGCAGAGGCAGTCCTCGAAGGGCAGGGCCTCGATGGCCATGCTGTCCAGCCTGCGGCACTGCTCCTCATAGAAGTACTCCAGCTCAAACATGGAGAGCGCGCCGTCCCCATCCAGGTCCATGCAGCGGAACCAGTACTCGATGCTGCAGTCGCAGGAGGTCAGCGCGAGCTGGGGGCTGAACCCACTGGGCTTCCCTGCACCCAGGGAGGACGCCATCCAGGCCAACCGTGCCCAGCGTGGACCCTGCCTGGGACCGGCCTTGCCTGGGTGGACCCCTAGCGGCGCCCATGCTCAGGGACAGCCGCTAGCCCCCGGCTTCCAACTGCTGTACCGGGACAGCCATCAGACACGTACCTGGTCGGAGTTTTTTTGTCTTCTTCAGAGATCAAAAACCAAACAAAGTCAGCGTAGCTTATTTTTCCCTCTTTCTGGACTTTTCTGCCCCTGGGTTCAGGGTTGAGACCAACAGACAGAACGTATGTCGGGAGGAGCAGCGAGAGGTGAGAGGCCCCGCCCACCTCCCTGCGTCTGGCCCTGTCCCACGCCGGGCTCCGGCTTGGGGAAGGCCTGCAGAGGCTGCCCTGGGACTGCAGACGGGGCGGGGGTGGCTTCTGTGGCCTCGGTCGCAGCCGCCTCATGGCCTCCGATGCCCCTACTCCAGGGCCCCCTCGGACGCCCAGGGCCTGACATGACCCACCAACGTGGGGCCGGTCCTCCCCCACCCCTTACTGATGACCTCATGCAAGAATGGTGTTTGCCCCCCATTCTTATGACCTCACGTGACAAAGCGGTATGTTCTCTTATTTATGATCTGTGTGTCCCCCAAAGACATCACGTGACAAAGCTGGTGTCCCCTTACGAGCTTGTGTGACAATGGCACGTGTCTCCCTTCATAACGACCTCCTGTGACAAAGATGTCCTGCACTATGGCCTCATGTGATAGTAGCATGTATCCTCCCTCATTTATGACCTTGTGTGACAGGCTCCTTGTCACGTGTGTCCTCCTCATGACCTCCCATGACAACAGCACTCGCCCTCAACAAGCAGCCCGCGTTACGGAATGAGTGAGACAGAACTGGACTCAGGCACGGAACACTGGCCACGACCACAAGACGATGACCTCAAGACGTACCTCGTCACGGCCCCCGAGAATATCCTCTCGATCATCCTGGTGGATATGGCTGCAGAGACAGAGTCAGGCCGTGAGCCGCCCGCACACACCCGCGGCCGGGGCCCAGCAGCCGGCGCTCGGGACTCGCAGGGCAGGTCGGCTCTGAAATGCCAAGCCCCAACCCTGGGGGGGTGGCGCCTGGGGAAGCTCCTGTCCCGCGTGTGTCCTCCCGGGGGCGCCGCCCACGGCTTTCCTGTCCCGAGGACTGAGCCCGATCAGAGCCGCAGAGTGAAAGCTGCCCCAGGGGCGCCGAGACAGAGGCAGAGTGTGACGAGCAGAGTCACACTCAGATGCTCCGCCTCCAAACGCTCTCGCTGTGCGGTCACAACCAAATGTCTGTAACTAAGAGCTGACACACGAGAAGCGAAAAGCACCGCGTCGGTCCGCCGGGGCCGCCGTCACAGAGCACCCCGACGGGGCAGCTCAAACAACACAGGCTTATCCTCTCCCCGTCCCGGGGGCGGGGAGTCCGACGCGCAGTCCGAGACGCCTCGCTCCTGGCCGTGCAGACCGCGGGTTCTCCCCGTGTCCTGACGCGGTCGTCCCTCCGTGTGTGTCTGTGTCCCCATCCCCTCTTCTTGTGAGACCCCCGTCCTAGGAGACCAGGGCCACCCTACTGACCTCGTTTTACCGTAATCACCTCTTTAAAGACCCCACTTGCACTTACGGTCCCATTCTGGAGTCCTGGACAATGTGCCTCCAGCGAGTTAATTCTGGGGGGACACAGCTCAGCTCATACCAAGCCCGGCACCCACAAGACGGAGGAACAAAGACGGTCTCTTTCCACATCTCCCAACTCATCCTACACCTTAACGGATGTCACCCGGATACAAAATGACTGGCTGTCACAACAGGCTGAATTGTGCCTCCCCAGAAAACCACATCCAAGTCCTGATTCCTGGTACCCGGATGTGCGGCCTTGAATGGAAACAGGTCTTTGCAGATGTGATTCAGAGAGAGCCTTGAGATGAGCTCATCCTGGATCCGGGAGGCCCTCAATCCAGAATCTCTTGTAAGAGGAGACACAGGCACAGAGGAGAAGCCACGGGAAGATGGAGGCAGAGACGGGAGGGACGTGGCCACAGGCCCAGGGACGCCCGGAGCCGCAGAAGCTGAAAGGACCCTCCCCTGGGACGTGGCCCTGCCCCGCCTGGATCTCAGCCTCTGGTCCCCGGAGCTGGGGGAGGGTGCATTCCCGTCGTGGGAGGGCCCGGGTTGTGGTCACTTCTTACAAGCCCTTCAGCAAACTCCTGTGCAGCCCTCCTAGGACACGGTCCGTAAAGTCCTCGGCTACGGATGCTCTGAGGATACTGTGCTGTCGCTTCAGGCCCCCGTCGCAGCAGCCACAGAGAACCGGGACCGCTCACCCGGACGCACGCATCCCAACACTGAAAACACGGCTCATCCACGGAGACCTACCTCCGTGGGCTGCACAGGACAGGGTCAGCTCTGACCTCTTCTGCCTGCCTTCCTGTCACAACACCCAGGTCAAGGTCGCCCCCGAGCCTCAGCCTGGCTGCCGCCAGCGCCACGGGGCAACCCCACGGGCGCCAGCGCTCTTACAGCTGGAGCCTCAGGGCAGGGTACCCGAGGGGCCCGCTCTCGTAGGTCCCTTGTCCCACACAGGCGGCACGCTCACCGTGGTCGTTGTGCCGGGCCAGGTCCTGGGAATCGATGAGAAGGTCGTGGTCCGTGTCCAGCTCCCAGAACTTGCAGTAAATGACGTAGAAGTGCTCGTAGGAGAAGTACTCGGTCAGCTGATTGATATCTGCTTCCTCTTCCAAGAGCGCCACATTCTGCCAAAACAAACCCAACAGAGCTGCCGCGTTCGTCAGGGCAGCTGGGTGTCCCGTGGGTGGGGCCTCCCAGGTGTCCCCGGAGAGCCCAGAACTGGTCAAGCCAGGCCTGGGGCTGGGAGCACAGCACGCAGGTCAGGAGCGCACGGGCGCCAGGCCTGTGCCCGAGACTCAGCCCGCCGACTGCTGCCAAGGCGCAGCGGCCCTGCGAGTGCCGAGCCTCTCACGGCCTCGGGCCTCCTTCCGTGGGCGGATGGCCACCCCCCTCGCTAGTGCCCACGCGCGCACCGCACCTGAGTGAAGAAGACACCGTGCTCCCCGGTGCCCAGGGGTCATCTCCCCTGCAGGACGGGGGATGGTCGATGGGCAGAGGAGACCGAGAGAGGAGGGCGGAGAACGGGACGTGAACGGGTGACGGACGGAGGACAGACGGAAGAGAGTGGAAGACAGACGGATGGAGAATGGGAGCAGCAGGACCGGACGCAGAGAGGAAGGTCGCGACAGAAGAGCACGGAGAACGGGGAGAGACAAGTGCACACAAGACGGTGGAGAAAGAATGGAAGAGACGAGACGGAGAACGGACGGGGAAGAGCAGGAGACAGGACGCGGGCCGGAGGGCGGAGCGCGCGGGGCGGAGGGCGGAGCGCGCGGGGCGGAGGGCGGAGCGCGCGGGGGCGGAGGGCGGAGCGCGCGGGGCGGAGGGCGGAGGATGGGGCGGATGGACGGGTAGAGGGTGGGGCGGATGGTCCACGGCGGAGGGTGGTGGAGGGACCAGTGGACGGAAGACGCAGCAGGGCAGCAGGACGGCCGCGGACGGGGCGGGGACGTACGGAGGCCCACGTGCCCGCCCCCGGCCGCCCACCTGCAGGAAGCTGCTCCTGCGGAGCTCTGCGCACGTGATCCGCCCGGACCAGGACCTGTTGACGGAGTAGAAGATCCTCTGTATGACCTGCAGGAGGGAGGGCTGTCAGCAGAGCGCCGGGGCACGGCGAGGCCGCGGCACCCGCTCTACGTGTGCAGAACGCGCTTGGCTGTGGACGCAAGTGCCTCTGAACCTCGCGGCTCGAAGCGCGGCCACACGCCTTCCCGAGAGCCCGGACGGGCTCCCAGGCGAGCAGCAGCAGCCCCGAGGGAGGGAGAGCGCACGGCTCTCCGGGACGTGCCCCCGACGGACGTCCGGACACGCGGGCGGCGCTGCAGGAGCTCGTGTCCGCACAGGCCACCTGCCACTCAAGACCCCGTGCTCGGCCCCGCTCGGCAGGCGCGGCCAACATCGGACTCGTGGGCGGGAACGTCGGGGTCCGGATGGGCCACAGCGCGAGGCCCAGGCCGCTCGTTCCCGTGCGTGCTGGGGTGGAACCGGGGCCCGCAGGGGCCGGCCGCGCCCGTGTACTCACGGTAGTGATGTAGCGAGAGTGGAACTCGGAGGCCTCCTTCAGGAAGGCCAAGCCCGGGTGCGTGTTCACCACGTCCTGCACACAGAACACAAGACGGTGCTGCGGGCCTCGCACGGCGCCTGCCGAGCACGGGCCCGTGTCCGTCACCAGCCCCTAACGCCTCCCCAGGGACGGGGCTGCCGCGCACGGGTCCCTCCGGCCCCACGGCTGCTCACAGGGCAGAACCCGGGGGAGCGAGGCTGTGAATCCCCGCACGGCCCCGGTCCGCGACAGCGCGCCCGGGAGCTCCGACCGCTGACCGGGATTCAACGCGCGTGAAGACACAAGGGCCTGCACCGAGGTCCCCAGGGAGGCTTTAAATGCCCTCGGTTTAGGAGCTACGGTCACACGCTCTTTAGGTCACATGCCCTGGCATAATCCTGGTACTCAGAACAGTGGCGCAGACGGTCCGAGGACAAAAGAACCGTTCATCCTCGACGCTCGCTCTGTCTGTACGACGATACCCTCAGCTCGAAGGGAGGCACAGAATGTTCTGGAACACCACGACCTCTTTTAACACCTCAGATGACGCAGCCAGGGGCTGCAGTCCCCTTGTCTCTGTGGCCTCATGCTCTGAAGCTGCACGTGGTCCCTGCGCTCACATTCACCTGCACCTCGTGGGCACACGAGGTCCCTCCGCTCACACACCTACACCACGTGGCACACGTGGCCCCTGCGCTCGTACACACCTGCACCTCACAGGCACACGAGGTTCCTCCGCTCACACACCTGCACTGCGTGGCACATGTGGTCCCTCCGCTCACACCCACCTGCACCGTGTGGGCACACGTGGTCCCTCTGCTCACACACCTACACCACGTGGCACACGTCCCTCCACTCGTACACACCTACACCTCACAGGTACACAAGGTCCCTCCGCTCACACACCTACACCACGTGGCACGCGTGGCCCCTCTGCTCATACACACCTGCACCACATGGCACATGAGGCCCCTGTGCTCATACACACCTGCACCTCACAGGTACACGAGGTCCCTCCGCTCACATACCTACACCATGTGGCACACGTGGTCCCTCCGCTCGTACACACCTGCACCTCATAGGCACACGAGGACCCTCTGCTCACACGCCTACACTGCGTGGCACACTGGGTCCTTCTGCTCACACCCACGTGCACCGCATGGGCACATGTGGTCCCATCATACTCACGAGGTGCTGGTCCCTGAGCCACCTCTGTGGGAAGCAGTACTAAGGGAAGGGAGCCAGACCCCTAGCTTATATGTGGTGTAGACGCGGGGGCAGGCCCGGAGGACGGGAGCAGCCTGTGGTGTAGATGCAGAGCGTACCTGTAAGAAGGGGATAAAGTCCTCCTGTACCAGGTAGTTCGCGCCGGGATTCATGAGCAGGTGGACAAACTTGGCTGCGTCGTCGTGACAGTTCTGCAGGACCCTGCAAGGATGGACGACGTCCCAACGGCGCCCACGCACCAGACCCGCGAGGCTGCTCCCAACACGGGTGATGGGGCGGGCACAGGCCCATGACGGAGCGTGATCACGCGCTGGCCCAGGAGGAGACAGGACACTGTGCCACGTGCCCTGGGGCTTATCTCCATCCTATCGCCTTCCCGGCCACAGCAGCGTGAGCCCGTGGTGCGGCAGCTGCCCCGGGACAGGCAGGGCTGGGGACACGCCTCCCCTCCCGGCACCCGCCCCCAGCGCGCAGGCCCGAGACTCACTTTCTCCACATGGCGACGAACTTGTGGACCGAGACGGCGCCCGTGCGCTCGCCCCCGGCACTGCAGAACAGCGGCCCCTTCCAGTAGAGCGGGCAGCCACAGGCCTACAGCAGAGGGGCACAGCGGGCCGGCCGTCAGCGCCTCCCGGACCCCCACGGCCGCTGCCACAGCCGCACGCTCCCGCGGGGATTTCGCGGTGACTCTCCCCGCAGACGGCCGGACCTCCGAACCCAGCAGCCCCGCACAGATGAGCTCAGTGTTCTCTCCGAACGCAAGACAGATGAGCTCAGTGTTCTCTCCGAGCGCAAGACGCGCGTTCCTTCCCGCGCACCAGGGAGAGCAAGAAGTCCTTGTGCCGCTGTCCCTTCAGGTGATGGGAACACAGCTCGGGGACGGGAACAGCCCACGCCCTGCCCGGCACCCAGTCCAGCAGCAGGCGGGCAGCGGGTCCCCGGAGTGTGTGAGTCCAGCAGCAGCTCACGATCACCGCGGGGAGGGAACCGACGGCATAAATGAGGAAGGGCGCGTGACGAGACACGGAAAATCCCGGCCGTCGGAACGTCCGCACGCGGGCACAGAGCGGGGCGTCAGCACGTGTGCCGAGCCCCTACCTCCACAGCGCAGGACAGAAAGAACGCCGGCACACGCACACGTGAACGTAAAAGAAACCAAATGCTCATACAGGAAATCAGCGAACTCAGAAGTCGGTTCTTTAAAGATCGAGAAAAAGCCAGCAGCCGTCCGCAGCACTGGCCAAGAGCAGGAGACGGAGAACACGAGTTACCAACGAGAGCCGTCCCCGCGGCCCCCACACACGTGAGGGATGCAGGAAGGAGACGCTCCACTCCTTCATGCCCACACGTGCCGCAGCACCGGGACCGGCACACGCCACCCGATCGAGGCTTAACCGCACCCAAAGGGACACAACCGAAAACCCACACAGAGCCGAACGTCTGCGGGAAACTGAATCTGGAAAGCTTTCCCGGGCACGGTGCAGACCCCAGCGGCTCCCTAGCAAATCCGTTCAGACAGTTAGGGAGGAAATCGTACCAGCTACATACGAGCTCTTCCAGGAGCTAAACAAGGAACTTCTCTTATTTCTTGTCGTGAGGCTAAGAGCAGATACTGAAATCCGCCAAGGATGCGAGGAGACCATGGGCCGGTCGTCCCTCGTCAACACGGATGCAGAAATCCCATACGACACACAGGGCGGCACGCTGAATCCAGCCATCAAAGAAATAGTAACTAAGAAACAACAGACCAGGAAACTGAGAACAGAGGGAAACGTCTTATTATTCAAAAAAGATTTTTTTTTTAATTTTTACAAATAATCTCTGCACCTAAGATGGGACTCAAACGCACAGCCCTGACGCAAACGCAGGAGCAAACAGGTCCCACGGGGGAGCTCAGCACTGCTCGCTCCAACCCTGAAGAGGGCAGAACACGGACACACCGTCAGACCAGCTGCGAGCGGGCTCGGTCTTCACGCGGACAGGACCCTCACCCCGAGGCCGTCCTGGCCATCACTCACGTCCAAGCACACTTTCCGGGACAGACGTGGAGTACTTCTCTGCCGACAGCAGAAATCACCAGAAATCAGTAAGAAAAAGACGTCCACAGAAGCTGCAAGTTTCGGAACAGGAAACAAAATTCTAAACGCCCCAGCAGGCAAAGGAGAAATGACAAATCAAGTCGCGAGCCCGTTGATGCTGAACGCACGTGAAAACGCACGGCCCGTCAGTGCGCGGGAAGGTTGCGGATTACAGGCCACGTCAGCAGAAGACCCAGGTCGGCCAGAACGGCCTCGCTCAGGAGCCGGACAGAGCACGATGATCCCGAGGGAGGTCAAAGGCAGGGAGTCGTCCAGAGAAAGCCGGAAGCCAACATCACAGAACGTCGCCAGGAACACCATCGCGGACCCAAGAAGCCGGTCCTTGGAAGAGATCAGAGAAATGGAGCACTTCCTGGTCGAGACGGCGAAGAGCCGGAGAGAAGACGCACGTGGAGGCCTGAGGGACCCGAGCGGCCTCACTAGAGCTCCGGAGAGCGGGACTCGTATGCCCCATGTCTCCCCGACAAGCTCACCACCTCGGGGGCCTGGACGGACACGTGGGAGACACACGCCGTCACGGCACCCGTGAGGAACTGTGAGCAGACTCTGCCCATTAAATGACACACCGAATCGGGGACGGCGTGTGCTATGCTGAGTGCTGTGAAGTGGGTAAACCTGGCGATTGACAGACCTGCACCCCTGGGGCTAATAATACGTTATATGTTTATAAAAAATTTTTTTTTAAAATGACACACCGAGAAGGGAAATTACAGTTAGGAACGGAACATGCCCTTCCCAGAAATACACAAACCCAACCGCAGATGGCTTCCCTGGGAAATTCTACAGAATAGCTAAGTAAAAGTCAAACCTGATTCCACAGAGAACGCTCCGGAACACAGACTGGGGAGGGGCGCTTCCTGAGCCGTTCTGAGAGGCCGCGTGGACAGCCAGGGAGACGAGAAATCTAAGAAGACGCGATGGCGAAACCAGGTCTTTCATGAGTGGCGATGCAAACCCCCAACCAGACCTCGGTGGTCATACTCCGGAAGCACGCGACGGAGGGAACGTGACACTTGTGACGGAACGGGCACCGCGTTTGTGCTTGTCGAACATGAAAGAGCCATCGGCACACGGGAGAGGGCCAGGACCTCCGTCCGTGCTGGGGGGCATCTGCAGAACGCCAGTGCCAGCACCCTGCTTCGCGGATGGAGATGCACAGCCCAGGCCAGGCATGGCAGGAGGACGTGCCCACCATCTCTGTGCACAGATCTGACCGAGCACTCGTAGCTACAGCATCTGAAATGCTGCGTGACCCGACAGGACGTCAATGACCCCGTTTGTAAGATGCTCGACTGAGTGAGCGGGCATGTCGTCCAAGACGCATGGTCACAAGGGAACGCGAGACAAGATGCTCGTGACTGTCCGTGATGAGGACAGTGGGAAACGGGTACAATGGGGAGGTCGGCCCGTGCTCCCACCAGAGGGTGCCGAGCTCTGAGGTGCAGGTCCCCAATGATCCTGTGGAGGCTGCGGTGTGTGCAGGTGCACCCTTGGGGCTCTATTACGGCCCAGGGTCGAGCTGGGTGAATGGGACCAGGGCCCTGAAATAAGGGACCCGGGAGTCCCAGCCCTGGCCTCCGAGTGAGGACACCACGCACAGACACCATCCATGAATAGGGAGGAGGTCTGACCCACGCGCCCTGACTGCAGACATCCGGCCTGCAGAAGCGTCAGAAAGACCGTCCGTCATCGTGGCGTCTGTGCGACAGATGCACCGCAGCCTGAACAGAGACACATGGCTGGTGGGAAACAGCATCGGAGCCGTGGGGCCTGAGGCCCGTGTGTGCAGCTGGCGGGAACGCGAAACGCTGCGGTGCTGTGGAATCCACGTGTGCAGGTTCTCCGAGAACCACAGAACTATCACGTAACCCGGTAAATCCACTCTCGGGTCAGCAAGTGCACGCACACACACACGAGCACGTACACACGTGCACAGATGCACCTGGAAAACCACCGCACACAGGGACCGTCACAGATCCTGACACAGGCACGTTCACAGTGGTGTTCGTCTAGGTCGCTGACAGCAGACACCACCTGGCGCCCATCCACAGGTGAACAGGCAGACACAACGTGGTCCATCCACACAGATGGATATTACTTGACCGTGAAGACGAGCAGAGTGCTGAGACCTGCTGCCTCCACGACGGACCCCAAAAAATCCAGAACAGAGCATTCCAGGCACACAGGAAGTGGACAGTGTGCCAAGACCTGGGGGAGGCAATCAGGTCTCTTGAGGTGATGAGAACATTCTGGAACTGGACCCTGGTAATACCTGTGAAACACTGTACGTGTCTTAAGTGTGTCTGAATTCTACTTTCATGGGGGTAACATGCTGACGGCATGTTACGTATGTTTTGCCACAATCAAGAAGTATCCACCGTCTGATTCTGTTCACGTGTAATTCCAAGAACTCTCCTCACCCACAGTGACCGAGGTCCCGCGGCAGCCTGCAGACAAGTGGGGTGGCCTGCAAAAGGGCAGAGTCTGGGCAGGTCGGAAATGTGTGTGGTCTGGACTCTGCGCATAGTTTCCGGGGAACACATACGTCACAGCTCCTCAGGTCACACACGGGAACCATGGCTGTGTGTCGCAGACCTGTGACACCCCAAGGAAGCTCCAGAATGGGAAGAAAGATGGACCGTGAGAAACACACACGGGAAAAGCTGCTCAACAAAGTCATGAGAGAAATGAAGCCGTGATGACTTACATGCACACACGTGGGAGGACGGCTGAACCTGCAACGTGTGGAAACCGAGCGCTGGTGAGGTCACGTGAGAACTGGCGCCCTCCGGCACCGCGGGCCGGAGACGTAGAGGGACAGCCACTCCGGAGAGCAGTTCCACAGTCTCTTACAAAATCAGTCGCCAACAGTTCTAGTCTCAGCGTTTGCTCTCTGAGACAGGCAGACGTGTGCACGAGTCTGGCACGCGTGCACACACAATGGCAGCTCTACTTACAAAACACAACAGATACAACAAAGCGCTCTCCCCCTGGGAAACAAGTAAGTCACGGAGCGTGCACACAAGGGCCACCGTCTGGTACTCGGTGACTCCGCCGGGAAGCAACAGCACAATTATTCAGTGCGAAAGACACCAGAAACCGAAGACGGTGCACTGCACAGTTCCCGTCACGTGACGTTCCCGCAGAGGCAAAACCGCAGCACGAGACCACATCTGTATGTGACACGGCCAGGAAGGCAGGGATGGGACCGGCTGCAAGGACCGTCTCGCAGCTGCGACAGGGCTCCCTGCCCTGATGAGGTGGCTCATGGGGACGCATGTGCCAGAATTTACCACGTTGTACTCGTAACACTGGGAATCTTGCTGTGCGTGAACTCTACATCCATAACCAGACCAAGAAGGGGTGGTCATTCTGGAAGCCAGAAGGGGATGACAGAACGGGAAAAACTACAAGAGAGTAACAAACATGAGGGCAGGAATCACGAGATGAGGAAATAAAGCCGTAACCCACGGAGCTGACGGAAGCTCATCCAAGAAACAACAGAAATCCATCTCCGCCGTGAGCAGACAAGAAAGGAAGCAGAAGTAAATGACCTCACAAACAAAGGTCACACACCCAGATCCGGTACAGGTTTTAAAAACGATACAAGAAGAGAAAAATGTTCAAGTAATAAATGTGTAAGTTATGCAAACAGCCGTTTTAGAACATGAATTGATGAAAATTTACTAAAGAAATTAAAATCCCAAATAGAGCCAACATCGAGGGATGTAAACGCCGGAAGGAGGAAAACTTTCTGCACAGAGAACCATGCACCGCGTCCTGGGGGAGAACCGCTACGCACACAAGAACCATGCAAACGTCTCACTGAAATTCCACCAATAATGTGTCAGCAAATCGACAGAAATGGAAACGAGACAGGGCCCAGGACACCATTTCTCGCGCATCTGACCGCCAGACTGCAGGCACGAGACCACGTTCGCTGCTCGGGCTGATGACGAGTCAGTCCCGCCATCATCCATACGCTGACCCCGAGTTTTGAGACGGCACGACCCTTACGGAGGGGAACCTGGGAACACAAGACAGTATCACATGTGCATGTGTCCTATCACTCACTAACCCTCCTTACACAACAGTCCCAAGACACAGGGACGGGATGTGAAATGATGAGCACATCTGATGTTTGCTGCACTGTCCCCATGAGGGTCCCGCGGACCCTCCCTGTGTCCCCACGAGGAACCGGTGGCCCTTCCCTATTTCGGCATATCCCCATGATGGACCAATGGCTCCTCCCTGCGTCCATGTGTCCCCCCGATGGACCGACAGCCCCTCCCTGTGTCCCCAGAATGAAACAACGGCCCCTCCCTGTGTCCACGCATCCCCAAGAGGGGCTCACAGCTCCTCTCTGCGTCCCTCCGCAGGTCCCCACGACGGGCCCGCGGCCCCTCTGTGGGGGAGGGTGAACGCAGACTATGGCCCGCCCCACAGCTGAGTGCTACGCATCTGCAGGAAGAAAGGGGCACTAACCACAAAGCCCTGGCTGTGCAAAGTACAGGGAATCCTGCCAGTCCCCGCGCTAACACGTTCCTGTTTTAATTCCAGCAGCACAGACGCGTGAGGGAACTACCGGAGTCACTGTAGCTCCTTGAATCTGTATGCTATGAACAGGAAGCATAAAAAAGCCCATCGGTTCTTTGAAAGTCTGAGAAGGACCCGGCACCGTGCGTGTTATCTGGGTCAGGCAGACAGCACGATGTGTGGCTGTGTGTGCCCAGCTCCCACCAGTCACGCAACCGTAAGAAAGTAAGTTGGCTTTGCAAGCGCTCTCCGGGCTGCATAATGTGTCGGGTCACCCTGGGTCTCCTGGACGCTTCAGTGAAAATGTGAAAATCTGCTTCTTACCACCAAAACCAGCTTCTTCCCCAGCCAATGGGCCAAGCGATTTCAGCTCTGGTAAAGCCCACCGTCTCGGACAGACGTTCACACAGGTAACAGATGCTGCAGCCGGAGATCGGGCAGTTTTGCTGGCCGAGTTCTGGAAGAAACACGACAGGGCGCGTGCGGGACCCGTGGGAACATGAACGGACCGCAGAGGGACGCCGACCGCGGGAACCCTGCTGTTGGTGCAGGGCAAGGAGCTGTGCGTGTGGAGCCAGAGGAACTCAGCGAGAGCCAATGATTGACACAGACGAGGCTGTGAGGGAAACTCAGACGCGGCCCAGAGGACGTGATGCCGGAAACAAGCTTCACGGAAGGGAACTCTCCGAGACATTTCACAACATTGAAAGCACAAAGGGTACAAGGTTGGAAGTGAGCCAGACTCAGGAGTAGGACAAGAGCCAGGCACAGAAGAGGGGCTCATACACCAGGCGACACAGGGACGAGCCCCACTCAAGCATCATTTGCTAATGTTTTACAAAGAAGTACAACACCAGCTGTTAGGATTTCTAACATTTTAACTTACGGTGCAATAAAAATTGGTCTATTTTTTCCATTTCCCCATGCGTTTATAACAAACTCTAGGAAAGTTTCTACTGTCTTGACAAACATGTTTTAAAAGTTCCAGAACACTTGTGACCTCCCGCCGGATAACACAGACCTGTATGGCTTCGGCTTGCATGGTCAGTAGTGTTTACAGTCCATGCTATGGTACAAAGCGAGGACCACCTGGGCAGACATGGCATGAGCGCCACGATACCATGTTTGCTGAGAAAATACCCACGTGTAGGACGGCGTGCTACTTTCTACCTCAGCAGAGCATGAAATTAGTTATGTATGTACATTTCCATATTATGTATGCATTTTGTAACAGATGTTTATGTCCATACGTTTGCTCGTACTGAAAAACTAAACAGTAAAACAGTAAACCAAAACTGTGACCACCATTCCTTCTGGCCAGAGGAAAAGAACACGGGGAAACAGGCACAGAATGTGTACTTCTCTGAATATATCTGATTTTTGGGTTTGGCCTTGGAACCATGCATGTTTTTACACACTTATAAAACAACACTTAAAAAAAAACTTTACAAGCCCAATTCACAAAGGAAGAGAACATTTCTGAACTCATGTTCTAAGACAAGTATTACTCTAACATCAAAAGCAGACAAAGGAGTCACAAAACTGCAATCAGTGCTTTTTATGAATATGAATGGAGCAAAAATCATCAACAAAATCTGAGCAAACAGAATCCAGGAACATAGAAAAACGACTATGCACCTGGGCCACACGGGACGTATTTCAGGAATGCAAGGTTGGTTTAATGCTGGCAAGACCAGCTGGCAGAATACACTGTATCAGTAGAATGAAACACCAAAGCCATCCGTGCAGATGCAGTAAAAGCTGGGACCAATCCAACATCCTTTCCAAATAAACACTCAGCACACAAGCAGTGGAAAGAAACGTCCTCGGCCTGATAAAGGTGCTGTGAAAACCTCACAGCTACAACACGTTTCATGCTGGAAGAGCGGATACTTTCCCCATAAGAGTGGCAATGACACAGGATACCCCACACTCCCACTTCTCTCCAGCGCTGCACGGGAGGTCTCCCACAGCAGGCGGGCATGGGGACGAAGCAGCAGACACACACAGTGGGAAGGACGAAGCCCACCCATTCCTGCTTGTCGGTTCCTACTCTATGGAATGTTAACGGATCCACCAAGCAGCATTACAACACATATATGAGTTCACGAGGACACAGGACACGAGAGGAACACACAACAGTCAACTGCATTTTTACACACTTGCAATGAACAACCTGAACATCAAGTTTAGGAAACAATCCCATTGGTAAACCACCCAAAAGAATAAAAAGTTCTGAACACATTCAACAAAAGGTGTGCAAAGCACGGTTAAAACCAGAGCGCTTCTGATAGAAACAATGTAATTACAGGGAGAGAAGCTTCTGGATGTGAATCAGAAGACGGAGTATGAAGATGGCAGTGGTCTGCGAACCGATGTACAGACCAACATGACCCTTATCAGGGGAGCTGCTGGCCTCTCTGTAGAAACCAATGAGCTGACCCTAGAAACCACATGCCATGACAAGGAGCCCCAGGGAGCCCTGGCAATCCTGAACAAGAACAAAGCCGGAGGATCTACACTTCGCTGTCTGAAAACTTACTACCAAGCAACAGTGATGAAGACATATTGCCTTGGCTAAAAAATGGGAATACGGGTCTATGCAACAGTGTGAGAATGCAGCGGTAAACCCTCATTTCACAATCAACTCATTTCCCATGAGGGAGACCAGTCCATGCGGAAAGACAAATCCTCTCCAGACATGGTGCCAGGACGCCTTGATCTGCACACAGAGAAGACGAAGGTGTGCCCCAACGTTGCTCCTGACAAACGCCAACTTGAAACAAACCCAAGACAAACGCGTAAGAGGTGGAACTAGACAACCCGCAGGAAAAGAAAGAATAAACCTTCATGACCTTAGATTTGGTGAGGATTTCTCCAATAGGACACCAAAAGCACAAGAAACAAATGTAAAAGTAGATGCAATGAAGCATGTCACAATGAAAACCTAAATGCCACCCAAACGTGTACAGTGACCCAGCCAACGGGAAGAAATATGTGTGCACCATGTATCTGATCACAGACTTGTGTCTACGACACTCGAAGCCTTCTTAGAATTCAACAACGGCACGACAACCCACTGAGAAATGGGCAAAGGACGCGAACAGACACTTGTGCAGAGACGTACAAATGGCCAACAAGCACATGAAGAGATACGCACGATCGTCGGGCTGCAAGAGAACCACAAATCGATCCCAGAATGAGACACCAGTGCACGCACACCAGGGTCAGCGTCTCTCATCCGAGAAGAGGACACAGCGCAACCTCTTTCACTGCCGGTGGGCATGGAAATGGTGCGGGTGTTTGGAGACATGCTCGTGGTCCCCCAAGCAGCTGCACAGCATTTCCGCATGACCCTGCCCACGACGCCCAGCTGCGCACCCAAGAGAAAAGTCGTGTGTGCCCAAGACACCTCTGGGTGCATGTTCACAGCAGCCGGAACAACAGAAACTTCCACGAACCGCTGACTGGATAAATACCAAACGTCAGAGTAAAGGAAGCACAGAGGCGTGCAAACATGGAGCGCATTCTGAAAAGAGGCTCCACGCAAGGAGTCCTACGCGGGAGACTGTGCGTGTACGCAGCACGGGCAGATGCACCGAGACGGGAAGCAAGGGAGTGGCTTCCTACGGAGCGGGGTGGAGGGAGGCAGGCAGCAGTCTCAGAGGGAAGACCGTACCCTAAAACAAGCACGGGGGCGACGGCACAGCTCTGTGAGGACGCGAACACCACTGAGCGCTCTGCTTTAAAGGGCTGGCTCATGTGGTGCGTGAACTCTGTCTCAGTGACCGTGAGACAGACGGAAAGGCAAACCCCAAACACGGGAAGCAAAAGGTACATGAAGCTATTTAGCAGATGGAGGAGAACGTTCCGGCGTGGCACATACACCAGGCAACCGGCAGCCAAAGAGGAGGACATACTCCCGCGGCGCACGCACCAGGCTCCCCGGAGGCCAGTAAGGAGAACGTTCTCCCACCGCGCACGCACCGGGCGACCCGGTGGCTAAACAGTAGAACATTCCCACACCGCGCATGCACCAGGCTACCTGGCAGCCTGGAAGGAGCACCTTTCCACGCCACGCACACACCAGGCTACCCATTGGCCCCGCAGAAGAACGTTCCTGCACGACGCACGCACCAGGGTCCCCGGCGGCCAAACAGGAGGACGTTCCCACGCCGCGCGCGGACCAGGTGACCCGGCGGCCCTGGAGGAAAACGTTCCCGCGCCGCGTACGCACCAGACTACCCAGTGGCCATCGAGAACGTTCTCACGTGGCACACAACACAAAGAGCGCTGGCTTCCAGATCACCGAGGCAAACCCCACGAGACAACGGCATGGGAGAGGGATAGGGAAAGAGAAGGCAGGAGGCACGCTGGCCACACAGGACAGGAACAAGGGACACGCACAGACCCTGGGGAACAGTGCACGCTGAGCTGACAACCACCTTCTCCTGCAGCGCGACCACCATGGGCCCTGCGGACAGGCCAAGTCACAACCCAGGAGGCGCCCAGGTGCAGCTGATAGCCACTTGGAGAGGAGGGTGGGCTGGGCCACCAGGAACCCTCGCGTGCTGCCACGAGCTCCGGCCGCTGTGCTGCCACTGAGCCAATCTGGGCTCTGTGATTGGGGAGGGTGAGGCGTCCCCTGTTCCTGCAAGCACACTGCAGTGGTGGTGGGCACTGAGGCGCGGGTCCAGAACACAGCACTCGTGGGGGGACGCAAGAGTAACTGGGGAGGACGGCACACAGAAACTGCATGGGCAATGCCCCATGTGCACGCATCAACACGGACACTCCAGGGACACGCTGTCTGGACGAGACCGCAGTGTGACACAGCATGGCGGCTGAGCTGAGAGTCACACACCGCATAGAGCACACAGGCTACCCAGTGGCTGCGTGTTCACGCACTCCAGCGAAACGGCACCTCGCACAGGACAGGCACGGGGCCATGTGGGTGCACGGGAAGGCCTGCGTTTAGCCTCTGGGGACGCTCCCTGGAAGACGCAGGCATTAACACTCACTGACCCAGACCACGACCCAGGATGTGCGTCCTTTAGGATGGAGGACCAACGTTCCCACAGAATCCCTACTTGTGCTTCAGAATGCAAGCACGCAGGAACCAGCGCAGCCAAGCTGCACACAGGTGGGGGCCCACCTTGGCCACTCGGCCCATGTCCTCCATTGTGGCTCTCTCGTGGGGGAACTGCGTGAAGGTCCGTTCGATCTTGGTGATGACGGCATCTATGTTCACCGCGTCCTTGGGACGGCCTCTAGGAAAGTAGAATGTGGGAATGTTTTGGCTCGTGGCGGGTGGCAGGGTCTCCTCCTTCTTCGTCTGGACCTAGGACGGAAAACAGACGGCACCGGCATGAGAACCCGCAAGCGTCCCATGTCTTCGCATGCACGCATAATTAGCAGGGGTGACCTGGTGGAGAGTAATTGCACCGAGCACCACATCTGACCCAAATTTGGACACACAACTGCAGACAATGCTTGCAAGAGGTCACACAACCCACAAGTGGGCGCCACATCCACCGTGGGCCCCATGCCACCGAGTGCTGCCTTGGGTGTGACCCCTCAGGACAGGGACTGGGGACGCCCAGACTGATGGATGGGCTGGCACACACGCTTGTGGAGAACCTGCCTGGAGTCCTCCTGGGGGTCAGGACCAGCCAGATGGCCACTAACGGGCATGTGAGTGCATGCAGGAACAGCTGAGCTCACGTGTGCAGCGTACACATAGAGTCACCTGTTTCCACGGTACCCGTCCTGGAGAGGGACACACCCACCACGCCAACCTGTAGGCGCCTCGCAGAGAGAACCTGGCCCACAGCCATGTCCTTGACACAGAGAGGACAGCACACAAGCCACAGCTTACGGTCCTCCTGCTCCCTGGTTGTGGCCCAGCATACGGCCCCCGTGCTCCCCAGTCATGGCCCAGCATACAGTCCGGTCCCCATGCTCCCAGGTCCCAGTCCATGATGGCCCCCGCGCTCCCAGGTCACAGCCCAGCACACTGTCCAGTCCCTGTGCTCCCCGGTTGCAGTCCACAACAGCCCCCGTGCTACCCAGTCATGGCCCGCCATACAGTCTGGTCCCCGTGCTCCCAGGTCGCAGTCCACGATGGTCCCCGTGCTCC
>JAHRIG010000284.1:6435045-6452555 GCA_020311275.1 Eira barbara | reverse complement strand
ACCTCTGTGACCTCACCACCCTCATCAGCTCACAAACATGACCTCACAGTGACCTGGGCATGGCTAGGTCCTGGGTGACATCTGTGATCTCACCATCTCCTGGGTGACCTCCCAGACTTCATGACCCTCGTCTGCTCACAGACATGACCTCACGATGAGCCAGACATGGATCATGTCCTCAGGTGACCTCTGTGACCTCCCCACCCCTGGGTGACCTCTGTCACTCCACCACCCCTGGTCTGCTCGTAGATGTGACCTCTTGGTGACCTGGACAGGGATATGGCCCTAGGTGACCTCTGCGACCTCACCACTCTCATCTCGCACATGTGACCCCGTGGTCACCTGGACGCAGATCCCGTCGTCCAGTGATCCTTTGACCTCAAGCTGTGTGCATTTTTTCTTCCCGTCACTGCTTTGCTGGCCCTTCCTCACCTGGGTAGGGGTGGGAGCCCAGGTCGCCGAGTAGCCCCTGCCTGCCACACTTTCCTCCGGGGCTCGACGGAAGGGGCAGTCAAGAAGGGAGCGGGGCTATGGGGGCTTTGCTGGGACCCCAACTCCTGCTGGCCTCACTCCTGGGGCTCCAGGTCACCTCCCGATGGGCCAGCCTCAGCGTGCCGGGTCTGTCCCTTCTGTGGCTCCCTGAGTGACTCACGGCCCTTTGGCAAATCTCTTCTTCTGCTGTGCCGCTCAGAATACTGTGATATTGCACGGAACTCTGCAGGTGTCAAATTTTTATTTAAATTTTTTTTACTTAGGGGCACCTGCATAGTTCGGTCGGTTAAGCGTCTGCCTTCGGCTCAGGTCGTGATCCCAGGGTCCTGGACTGAGCCCCGCACCGGGCTCCCTGCTCCGCGGGGAGCCTGCTTCCCCCTACCCCGCCCCCTGCTTGTGCTCCCGCTCTCACTTGGCCTTCCTCTCCCAAATAAATAAATAAAATCTTTCAAAATTTTTTAAATGTAGGTAAAATTAACGTAACCTAAAATTAACTATTTTAAAGTGAACAATCTAGTGGCATTTAATACATTCACAATATTGTCCAGCCATCCCCTCTCTCTGGTGCCAAAACATTTCCATCTCTCCAAAAGAAGACCCCACCACCATTAGCAGGGTCACTCCCTGTCCCCTCCCCCAGCCCCTGGCAACCAGGAGTCTGTTTCCTGTCTATGGATTTGCCTGTTCCAGATGTTTCACATAAACAGAGTCACATGCAACTTGTCCTTGCGTGTCTGCTTCTCTTATGGACCACCGTGTCCTCCAGGCCCGTCCGTGGGATAGCAGGCGTCCGACCTCTGTTCCTTTTCAGGGCTGAGTCATAGTCCCCTGTGTGCATGGACCAGACTTTATCTGCTTATCTGTGTGTGCACACTTGGGCTGTTTCTGCTTTGTGCCTGTTATGGATCATGCTGCTATGAAGTGCTTCCTGTTTAAGGGAAGAGTTCATCGTGCTGTGTCAGGACTTTCCGCCTGTTGACCAGAGCTCTGTGTCACCCGTTCTGGGCCTCAGTTTCCTCCTTGTTGACATCATCAAAGCCCTCACCTTACAGGTTCTGTTGAACATTTGGTAATCTGACATGGAAAAGCCCTTAGAACCATTTTTCAACCTCCGAATAGGATAAGGTTTTATTTGGGAATAGTGTCTATGCAGATGTGACTAAGGGCAGGATCTGAGGCAGAGAGGGGAGATACACACGCAGAGGAGAAGTCACATGAAGACAGAGGCGGAAATGGGAGGGACGTGGTCACAAGCCCAGGGACGCCTGGAGCCCCAGAAGCTGGAAGAGGCAGGAAGGACCCTCCTTTGGAGCCTCAGGAGGGAGCACGGCCCTGCCCCACTTGGATCTCAGCGGTTCTGCCCCGCCTGGGTCTCAGTGTCGGGTCTCCAGGGCTCGGGGAGGATGCATTCCTATGGTTTTAAGCCCCCAGTTTGGAGTCACTTGTTGTGGTCACCCCAGGAGGCTCACACAGCACACGGCACCCATCTCCACTGTGGCCATGAAGCCTAGAGATCTACAGTGAGCCATCACTTGCTGTCACCAAGACCCCTTCCAGCCCCCGTGGGAGATGAGAGACACTCCCTCTGTGACCCCTGAAGGGTCATCTGGTACAGCCTTTAAGTCAGTGTCTTTAAGTAATGAGGTAAAAAAAAAACTCTTTTATTTGATTACATTGCATGGAACCAAAAAAAAAAAAAAAAAAAATTGAGGAGCAAACACGAAATCGAGGTTGGGTCGCCCGCATGGGTGGAGGAGATCTAGGGCAGGCCCCCGTCTGGGGATGGCTAACTCCCATGCTAGTATCTTTATTTTAATTTAATGAACACATTGTATCCCTTCCCCTGTTACGTTAGACCCTGTTCGGAAGCAAGTTTGTGCTACCTGCCGGGAGCCGAATGGATGACCTCCACGCCTGGCAGTTCAGAATCGTCACTCTGTCAGACTCTTACAGAAACAACCCCAAAGCAAGCCCAGGCCTCCGGCGCTCTCAGACCCGTCATTAGGTTGAAACATCGAAAGCGCTCAAAATGACCGAGAATGGAGGCTGGCGGGTTCAGCGAGTCGTGTTGACTCAAGACAGTCTGCGAAGGAAGACAAGCGGGAACGCAGACCAAGGGAAAATGTGTTTGTGCAGACGGAAGGGAGAGCGACACAGCAACCCAGCAAGCGCGCCCTGTCCAAACAGCCTCCGGGGAAAGCCGGGAGGTCATACGCCGAAGGAAAATCGTTTCCATGAAGGTGGAAGACGTAGTAAGTGATTTAAGAAATACTTTCTCTGCCTCCCGAATTTCCCATAGTGACACGCGGGTGAGCTAAAAATGTGTGTTAAAATTGTTTTGGAAAACGTTAGGATATAAATAAGTTTAGGAAAGAACCGGAGAGAAGGCAACCTCACACTATTCTCAGCAATGTGCCCCTTAGGAGAGAGCATGCGGATTTCTCTTTCGGGGGGATACGATTGTTTTCTGGTTCTATCGTTTAACTCCAACGTCAGACGCAGGACTCTGCTCTGGTATACATTTTGCCCCTGAACTTCTTCAGTGTGGCAGAAACCCTTAGGCTCTTGGATGTGATCCTGTCTTCTGTTTCCGCCGGCATAAATGCAGGTCTGTCAGCACTCAGGGCGGCAGACGCTGGTTTTTCCTGCTGAAGACCTACATTTGACTCCGAGCACGGAAGGCACATTTTTCTTAATGACATGGGGCTGTATTTCGGAGAGTATTTCGTGATCTAGATCATTTGTTATTTTTTTTAAAGGGTTGTGAAAGACATAGGTACTCTGTGTGGAGAGATCTTGGAAAATGCAGCCCCGGTTTAAGAGAACAAAAATCTCTCGTTTTCCAGCCTCGCGCCCCACCCCTCAGCGAAGACAGTAAGCGTGGGTATTTCTTTTCCAGACGTGCATAATCACGATAAAGGACTGATTAATGCACGCGGAGGGGGGAGAAGTGGGGCGCTCTGTTCTGGGGAAGAAGGGGCCTATGTGGTGGCCCTGAATCTGAGAAGGACCGCATGTGACACGACTTGGGGGCTCCTCTCAGTTGGGTGCTCCAGAGTGGTCTGGAGATATAAGGAATTAGTCCTGAAAATGGGAATGAGGGTCCCACCCACAGAAAGCAGCCAAGGGGCGGGTCCTGAGGCAGGAGTGAGCTCTGCATGTCCAGGCAGAACCAAGGCTCTGGACTGGAGCCTATGGGCTGAGATAATCTGCTGGTGGGTGAGCCGTGCAGGTCAGTAGGGCCTTGTAGTGATGGGACAGGGAGCCACGGGGAGACGCAGGGGACACCATCCAAGTTGCTGTTAAGAGAGAACAAGAAATAGTCTGGCAGTTTCTCAAGGGTTCAACATGGTGTCGGCCTGTGACCCAGCAATGTTGGTGGTAGGTATGGCAGGACTGAAACGTGATGTACGTACTGGTCACTGGTGGGGTCACTTGGCTGCGTGTGTGTGTGTGTGAGAGAGAGAGAGAGAGAGAGAGAATTTCTAAATGTTCTACTACCAAGGCAGGAATCATGGCAAGGTAAACAGGCATGATGGGTTCCCCAGGAGACATGTCCATACCCTAACTTCCAGAACATGGAATGAGAGGGACACAATCGCCCGCCCAGGAAAGCCTGGAGCAGAGCCCCAGAAGCTGGAAGAGGAAAAAGGGCCCTCCCCTGGAGCCTCAGGTGGGAGCACAGCGCTGTTCTGCCTGGATCTCAGCATCCCTGCCCTGCCCGGATCTCAGACGTCTGATCTTGGAGCTGGGAGAAGATGAATTCCCATGGTTTTAGGCCCCCAGCCTGTGGCCAGGTGTCGCACAGCCACAGAACAGTCACACACTGGAAGGAGTTTGGGAAGTGAACACGGCACAGAGGCCTGACCGCTGTGTGCAGGAGGTCTCGGGCGATGGTCTTAAGGAGCCCTGTGGGGCGCCTTGGGACACACTGGTCAGACTGGGCCGCCCCAAACACCACAGTCCTTTGCTGCCGCTGATCCCCAGGCTCGAGAGGACGTCTCCACTCAGCTGGCCGCAGCCACCTGCTGTGTCCCCCTCAGCAGCCGGGTGGAAAGAATGCCCTTGCGGAGGACAGCTGAGGTAAGTCTTGTTTTGGCAGCACATAACTCGGGTTATTTTAAGGGCCCTTGCTCATGCCCTGGAGGTTATGTACCAGCAGATTTCAGGAAATCACAGCCACGCATGGCATTCAAGCCGCATTACTGTCTGGCTGCAGAATCCAGACTATGTAATCAACTCCCCATCCTCGGAGTCGAAGCGCTGGCAGGCGCTTCCATGACAGAGACGCACCGTTTCCTGAGCCTTTCTTGGCGTCCCAGGGACGCGGAACTCTTCCGGGTTCCAGCAGACACTGTGCTGGGTCTGCACTGTGTGTGCTGTGCCCGGCCTACAACCCAGATGGGACAAGGTGGTGTTAGGTGCTGGGAGGAGGGGACGCACCCCATCTCCCGGCGTGCCCTCCTGGGGACGCGATGGACGACCTCCCAGAGTAGGTGGCCCCTCTGTGGTTCGCGTACAGCAAAAGCCTTCCCTAGGGGCCCGAGAACATTCCACAACCACCAGCGATGAGCCTGGCTCAGGAAGCATCTGGCCCCCACGATTGTGAACTTTACTGTCGAACTGTCATTTTCTAGCGGCCGAGGGTGTGGCAGAGTCAGAACTGGGTTACATGAAAGAAGTGGATTGTTAACTTCAGTACCCGTTCTGACCCAGTTTAGACCCAAACCTGATGGTGTTGTCCAAGACAATGCAAGTTCTTTCTCTGAAAACACGTAGGGACAGTGGGCCCTTGGATCTTTGAGAAGTAGTACACGTATTGAGCTCGACTTTCCTTCTAGACAGAGGAACAAAAGAGATGTATATAGGTAGATAGATACGTAGCTGTATACATATGTGCGTGGATGGATAGATAGATGATAGATAGATAGGTACATAGTTGGAAGGACATATGGATGGATGGATGGATGGATGGACAGGTACATAGACAGATGATAGGTGGATGGATGGATGGATGGATACATAACAAATAGATTGAAAGTACATGTGTTTCCTTTACAATAAACACAAGTACACCGCTAATGATATAATACAGTGTGGTCTATTATATATAATTTCGTTTCTTTTTTTTGCATTACTTTTATAACCCATGAATTGTCAAGATGGCTTTGAAGTTTCCCATATGGATTTCAACCCCATACCTGCACCATGAAGTGAATTCTTCACAGCTTCCTGCCTCTGAACCTCCCCAGGGAGGCTGTGGTGGGGGGTCCTTTGGGCAGGTGTTGTCCCTCTCATGGGGGGTTGGGCTGTGTCTGCCCCACTGGCAATTTCTTGAGCCTGGAGGGACACGGGTTCAGAAGTAGTCCCCACCTCTGTAGCCTCGCCCTTGAATCTGTAGATTTTATTTTGTTTTTAAGTTTTCATTTATTTATTTAAGAGAGAGAGAGAGAGAGAGAGAGAGCGCGAGCGTATGCATGAATCTGTAGATTTTGTTTTTAAGTTTTCATTTATATATTTAAGAGAGAGAGAGAGCGTATGCATGAACGGGGCGGAGGGACAGAGGGAGAGGGAGAAACAGACTCCCTGGCGAGCACGGAGCCTGATATGATGCAGGGGCTCTCGACGCAATGTGGGGCTTATTGTGGGGCTCAATGCCGGACCTTAGGATCATGGCTTGAGCCGAAGGCAGACCCCTCACCCACTGAGCCACTCAGGTGCTCCTTGGATTTGTAGATTTTAGGTGCTAGCTGTGTGGCATCTCTCTGTGTTGCTGGGGTGGGGAAGCTTGTTGCAGGAAGGTCCTGTGACAGGGGCCAGGCATCCTCAGGAGATGAGCGCTCCCCACAGGCTCCACCTGTGCATCTCCAGGACCTGCCCCATGCTGTGGGGCTACATAAGGCCCCCGGGAAGCCAGCTCTCTATCTGGGGGATTCTGCTCCCAGCCCACCCTTTTTTAAAGCTGACCCCCTTCCGTCAGATGCAGAAAGGTCCCTGAGCTCACACATCCCGCAGGCTGTAGATGGCCCCAGTCTTGTATGCTGCGAGTGTATGGGGAAGCCTGTGCCTCCCACCTCGGGGCAGCGGGTGCAGGCTCACGTGTTTGGATAGGTATGGCGCCGTGTGGAAGATGCCATGACCTAGGCAAAAGCCAGATGCTACGGCAGCTCAGACCTCCTTGCCTGGGGGACCGTGGGTGTGCAAACCCGTGAGCACAACACAGGCAGGGGCACAAACGCTGAATGGAAGCCAGCAGAGCTCTGAGGAGGACCCCCTCGACAGAGGCTGAGAGGCAAGAGGACCATCCAGCTGCCCTTCTGGCGCTCAAGCAAAGACCGTGGTGAGGAAACAGTCTGAGAACCACAGTGACAAGCAGCAGAAAGAACACCGTTTCAGTTTTGTCGCTGGTTTGAAAAGGAGAACATCACCGTGAGTCCTCAGGAGGCACGGGCCCACGTGGAGGCATCCACGGGAGACGGAGTCCCACGTGTGGTCCCGGTGGATGCTGCGGGGCACGTTCACTTCGTGCATCCTGTCCCAGCAGCCGTGTGGACCAAGGCGGCGACAAGATGCTGCCAAGCCCGTGTCTCCTGGACGCCTTGCACATCTGACAGTTTATTTCTGGCCACAGCGCGAGTGGACTGGATCTCAGCACTCTAAAAACATCCCATGCAAAGCCTGCAGCCCACATTTGTCGGGCATACCGCCGCGCCCGCCAGCGGACAGCGGGCGTACTCAGCGGCTCTATTTCTGGCGAGCAGGTGGGGGAAGGTTGAGGCTCGATGGCTGTGCCCGTGTGGGTGGCAAGACTCGGGAATTCCTGCGCTGCTTAACATTTTTGTGTTCCAGACTCTGTGCACTCAGCCGAGGAGAGAGTGCGTGAAACCTGGGAGGCCATGGTCTGGACCCAGGGTGGAATTATACCGTGCAGGGCTGAGTTTCTGCAGACCTTACTCCTTTCCTCATGGCGCAAGGTTACGGTTTCCCCTCCTGATTGCACGGCACTTGCATGACTTTCCGCTGTGCTGGAGGTGGCCGGTTCCCACACCTTTCCAGGCACACCAACTCATGCGGAGGAGAGGGGACGCGCTTGATGTTCAATCAATCCCGTGGAGTATGATGCAACGTGCAGAGTTAAGGATACCCTCTTCCCCATCCAGCACCCTCTTGTCTCTGCAGGAACTCAGGATCCAGAATTACTAACTCAGGGTGGCTTCTGATGGCCAACGATCCCCCAAAAGATCCTCCTGCCTTGGGTATGACTCCTCATCCCAGCCCTGCCCATGGTCCTTTCAGAATTCAGGAGATGTCTAGGGACTTACCGTCTGGTGTGGACCCCGAGGAAAGTGAATTCAGGCAAAACTCCTTAACAGCTCACCCAGCATGGATAGGGAAGCAGACAGCGTGTTTTCTGTACTCCCTTTTCCTGCAGAAGTGTGCATTTTTGTGAACATGAGATCGTGAGGAAATCTCCACCTTTCCTCCTTCCTTCCCTGTTGAGTCAGCTGCCCCTGGGAGCTGGTCTCGCGATCTGCAGAGAGACTGGTTTGTTTAACAGAAGCATGAACATGATTCCTTGTCCTAAAGGAATAAAATGATGGTCCCGTGGCAAGCCATGGACTGGGGGCATTTCGACACCCCTGTGCAGCACATGTTACGTATCGGGTCCTGGGGACATGGAAGCCTGTGCGATGGACCTTGGAGAAGCTCGCAGTTTGGAGGAAACAGGTGAAAAGTTGGACAATATCCTCGAGGACTGTCAGCAGTGTGGGGAAAGGGGAGGGGCAGCCACAGAGGCGGGGGTGGAATGAGAAAGTGGGGGCCCATCCCAGATGGAAGAAAGAGCCCATGAAAACGGATGACACAGGAACTGAAAGAAGGGTCCAGTTCACCTCTGTTGTGCACTGAACTGTGCCCCAAATCCACATGTTGCTGTCCTAGCTCTCAGGAACTCAGCGTGTGACCGCGTTTGGAGATGCGGTCTTTACAGAAGTAGTCAGGTACAAATGAGGTCATGCACGTGGATTCTTCTTCTTCTTTTTTTTTTTTTTAGATTTTTAAAAATTTATTTGACAGAGAGAGATCACAAGTAGGCAGAGAGGCAGGCAGAGAGAGAGGGGGAAGCAGGCTCCCCGCCAAGCAGAGAGCCTGATGCGGGACTTGATCCCAGGACCCCGAGATCATGACCTGAGCCGAAGGCAGAGGCCCAACCCACTGAACCACCCAGGCGCCCAGGTGGGTTCTGATCCAGTATTTCCGGTGTCTGTGTAAGAAGGGGACATTTGGACATGGACATGGATACGGAGGAAGCCACATGAAAACAGAGACAGAATGAGGGGGATGCGTCCAGAAGCCAAGGGACTCCAAGAATCATGGGAAGCTCCATAAGCTGGGACAGTATCAGCTTTTCCCTCAGAGACCCCTGGAGGACCCACCTCTGCCCTGCCTAGATCTCAGACATCTGGTCTCCAGGATGGGAGGGATGGACTCCTGTCAGGTTAGGGTCCTCCTCTCCATTGGGCTCACTGGTTACGGTGGCCCCAGGACATGCATACAGAGCTGCGGAGGGCAGGGACGCTTTGAAGGCAGCTGTGGGTACAGCAATAAAAGGAGCAGGCAGGACCCCAATGGCCAGTGACACCCCAAATATTAGGAATGCTCTAAGGAACTCCTGGAAAAGCCACCATAACCAGGGGGGGTATAGGCCCTTGGTCTTTGCCATGCAACTGGCGTGTGAGTCTCACTTTTCTGACAAATGTTTCCATGCTCCTGCCACTTTCCACCAACTTCAGAGAAAGGATTAAAGATGGGAGAAAAGTCTTTCCCTGGCCACTTCATTTTGCCAGGTTGGTTTTAAAGACAGATTTTTTTTTAAGATTTTATTTATTTATTTGTTAGAGAGAGAGAGCGAGCGAGTGAGCACAGGCAGAGTGGCAGGCAGAGGCAGAGGGAGAAGCAGGCTCCCCACCGAGCAAGGAGCCCGATGCGGGACTCGATCCCAGGACGCCGGGATCATGACCCGAGCCGAAGGCTGCCGCTCAACCAACTGAGCCACCCAGGCGCCCCTCCAGGTTGGTTTTAAAGCCATGGTCTTAGTCTGCTCAGGGCTGCTCTGACAGAATACCACAGACGGGGTGCCTAAAATGACAGACATTTACCTTTCTCGGTTGGGAGCCTCCCATCTGAGATCCAGGTGTGGGACATTTTGGGGACATCCTGGCTTGAGGATGGCTGCCTTCCCCTGTCCTTCTGTGGCGGAGAACAAGAGAAAGGCGTGGTATGTGGGGGGACTCTCATAAGGACGCTAATCTCATCATGAGGACAGTACCCTCATGACTTCATCTCAACCTAACCACCTCCTGAAAGGCCCCTCCTCCAAGTACTGTTCCGCGGGGGTCAGGGCTGCAACGTGTGAATGTGGGGCAGGGGCCCACACATTTGATCCATTGATAGCCAGGCTGGGGAAAGTTTTAAAGAGATCTAAATAATAAGGAAAGTAGTATACATATTTACCCATGGAGTTACCTTCTCTGATAGTCTCACTTCCTTGGACTGGATCCCTGTTTCCCTCTCATACTATTTTCCACGAACATTTCTGTCTTGCCAAATGAAACACTGTTACCATTCTGTACAACAGAAATGTTAGTGATACATTGTCTCAGCTGTCAAAAGCCTGGAAACATGTGGTTTTCATGAGAGGTACTATAGCTGGGTATAGAATTCCAGGCTGAGAGTTTTCTTTCTCCCAGAACTTAAAAGATGTCCCTCCACTACCTTCTTATCTGTGTTGTTTCGACGGGCAATCTGATTTCAACATCATCTTCTTTCTAGGTATGCACCAAGTCTCTCCCCCTTCCTTGGCTCCTTTTAAGGGTTTTCTCTTCACACTGGTTTTGAGCAGTTCGATTACAATGTACCCCAACGTCGTTTTCTTCGTATCTCTTGTGCTTGGAGTTTGTTAGGATTCTTGGATTTGGGGTTTGACATTTTCTTCAAATTTGGGAAGTCTTCAGCCAGTATATTTTCCAAATGTTTTTCCTCTCTCCCTTTTCCCCAACTCCACCTCTCTCCCAGCCTGCTCTGTTCATTTACACCATTTTTACACTTTCTGTGTTTCATCTGAGATAGTTTTTACTGCTACATCTTCAAGTTCATTAATCTCACCCACTGTTAATCCCATATGGTGTGTTTCCTCTCAGACATTGTTATTTACATCTGTGAAAGTTTGATTTCATTATTTTTATAGGCTCCCCATCTCTAATTTTTTTTGAACATGTTGCATACAGTTATAACTGTTTTAATGTCTCTGCAGATTCTACCCTAAGTCACAGCTTGGGGTTGTTTTCAGTGACTAGATTTGTCTTCTTGTAGAGGTCATATTTTTTGGTTGGATAATTTTTCACTGGATACCACACATTATGGATTTTATTTTGGATGCTGCTAGATATTTTTTTGCATTCCTGTAAGCATTATAGAGGTTTGCCATGAAGTACACTTGGAAATGGTTTGATCCCTTTGGGTCTTGCTTTTAAGATTTGCTAGGTGGAACCAAAATGGTGTTTTGTCTACAGCTAGTGATTCTCCAACACTGAGACAAAGTCTTGCTGGCTATCTTACCTGCCCTGTGCCCTGTGGTTATGTTTTCTAGTCTGGCTCAGGGAACATGCAAGGTGCCCAGCCCAGGGTGAGCACCCAGCCCCATTCCTCCAGATCCTGGATCCTTTCAGGTGATTTTTACCTCATTCTTGGCTAGGTTGGTACCCTGTTGTGCTCATCAACATTTAAATAAAGACAAAAGGGGACCCTCTGTGCATTTCTGGATTCTCTCTGCACAGTCATCTCCTCTCAGGATCTCACCTTCTTGGTCTCCCCTAGTCTCAGCCCTGGGTCTTCAACTTAGGGAGTCTGCAGGGCTCCACCTGGGTCTCCTCTGTCTGGAAACTCTCTCCAGGTAGTGACCTTGAGCAATCAGGAACCCATCTCTCTGTTTCCTGTCCCTTGGGGATCACTGCTCTATTGGCTGATGACCGATGTCTTGAAAACCATGATTTCATATGTTTTGTGCATTTCTGGGGTTGTTTCATGTGGTAGAGTGAATCTGGTCCCTGTTACTCCATTCTGGTTGGAAGCAGAATTCTTGGGGAAAGATTTATAGGTAAAGATGTTGAAGTTATGACAACAAATAAGGTGTTGCTGACTCCCTAGAGTTAATGTGCCCTTTGGAACACCACTCCAACCCCTGTTGGAATGCACCCCCTGAGGAAGGGGGACCTAGTTTTGCCCACTGCTGAGACCCAGTCCCAAGGACAGTGCCTGGCGCAGGGTAGGTTTCTATTAAATACGTGTTTGATCAGTAAATGAATCAATGAGGTGGTGTGTTCTGCAGAGAATGCTAATGGATGGTCTGACATGGAGTTTCTCCTGGATGTAGGAGAGCCCCCTCCCCATTTTAGAATTCCACGGGAGAGCAGCATGCATGGGTGCTACAGGGGTGGGGGCAGGGTGATTTTCGTTACTGAGATCCAGTACTCCCTAATCCCTCCTTGTTGTTCATGCAAGCTACAGTAATTCAAAAGAGAGGGGACTCGGAAAAAGGGACGTTTGTTCATACACTCAGATGAGGTGTTGTTTCTATCATCTCCCCACTGGTAGGATATTAAAAAATCCTCCTAGGGGCACCTGGGGGGCTCAGTCATTAAGTGTCTGCCTTTGTCTCAGGTCTTGATTCCGGGGTCCTGGGATCGAGCCCCGTGTCAGGCTCCCTGCTTGGCAGGAAGCCTGCTTCGCCCTCACCCACTTCCCCTGCTTGTGCTCCCTCTCTCATTGTCTCTCTCTCTGTCAAATAAATAAATAAAATATTTCAAAAAATCCTCCTGGTACATGGTATAGTTAGCAGCATTCTGGAACATTCCGGAGAGACACGGGGCTGCCAGAACCGAGAGCCCTGCCCTCTTTGGGGTTGTGAAGGGTGAGCCATCTCCCAGCAGTTCCAGCACCCAGTGTCGTCCTCGTTGGGGTCCTGTTACCTCAGAGTCTCATTGCTCTGTACTGACATCTGCCTGCACCCCGGTTGAGGGACACAATATTTGTGTAGATATTTGTGTGGTTGCATATGGCATTATGTGTATTTGTGCGCGTGTGTGACCATGTGTATAAGCATGTGATGATGTGTGGGAGTGTGTGACTGTGTGATTGTGTGTGTGCAAGTGTGCGATTGTGTGTGTGTGTCTGTGGGTGGTGGGGAGGAGCACTGGCTGACGAGGTGACCGTCGGGAGCAAATTCACTTCCACTTCACTTCTCTTCCTGTCATGCTCATTAGAGGGCATGAAGGGCAAGTGCCCACTGAGGCCAGGCGGGGACGGGGCAGCGTGGTTTTTGTATGTGGCAGGCACCTCATTGGAATGAATGTGGATTCCCGGAGGTGGGGCTCCTTGAAGTTGGGGTACGTGTGGTGGAGCTGAGATCCGAGGCTGGGCGCTGTGGCCAGCAGGCAGCAGGGGGATGCTGTCCGGTTGTATGTCCCAAGCTCCCGCGCATCTTGCCTTATAACAACCCCATGCATGGCGGGCAGAGACCCGGCTGGGGAAGCTAGGGCACCGGCCATCAGGCATCATTGCTGCCGTAACGTCTGGTGTTTTGGGCACACCTGAGTGCTCCCCACAGTGCCGGCACTCTTGTGGGCACAGGTGCCTTTGGCCACACTAAACACATACAAGATCAGTATCCCATGAGCTGGGGTGTTAGGGCACAGACTGGACAGGCTGCCTTGCAGGCTGCCAGCTCAGGTATCGAATCCCGGTTGTTAAAACTGCTTGTTACCGCCTGTGTGTTGGGAATAGAAATGGTCCTGAATCGCAGTGGTGCGGGTTCCCTGCAGGGAGGATGCGCTTTTGCACGATGCGGGACCCCGACAGCCGGCACCTGCATTACTCCGCGTCCTTTCTCCGTTTTCCCTCGTGGACAGTCCACGGTGGTGCAGTTAAGTGATCTCCAAGAGGAAGCGGAACGGACCCAGCCCTGCACGTCTACACGAGGCAATACGGACACGCAGGAGGCTGGTGCAGAATGCTGACTGTTCTCCGAAGAAAAATGACCCCAGACCCACGACAGCTGTTTCATTACATCTCAGAACGACGTGGACTTATTTAATAAATAGAAGAATTTTTTAATCAAGTCATGAGACAGGATGTATAAACTTTATTATTGATTACACGTTGGTAAAAGCTTTCTCAATAAAGCACACTTGCTCCCCTCTGTCAGGTTTCTATTAGGGCAATTTAATCTGTGTAACTCTTACTTTATATTGTTCTTTCTGTTTTATTACTTCATATTACAGTACATCTTTGTAGCCACAAATTGAATAGCATAATTGTTTTTTTTTTTTTCTTCTTGGGACAAAAATGTGCTTTTTGTTTCCAGGAGGTAATAATTTCAGACAAAACTTGACCGTTTTAATGCGAAAAAGTTCTACCAAAAAATAATAAAAAAATTAAAAACCCTGCATGTGCACGGACGTCCCCCTTTTGATCTAAAACTTTGTGGCAGTCCGTGCGATCTATTTTTTCGAAGCAATGGAAACAGCCGGGCTGTAAACATTTTACGTGGAATGTACCTAATTTCCTTTGGGAGCATTTCGGTTTTCCTGTTGCCAAGTTATGCCTTCCTGCGATGTAGCAGGTGAGTCGCTGTCAATCCGGGGGCGTAGACCTGTCATTTGTGAGTGGGACAGGTGTGGTGGCGACCCGCTTCGGGTGCTGTCCTATCAGGGTCATCGCTTACGCACGTTCCATCTGTATAGACATTTCCGTGTTTCTTCACGGCGACCGCTTCTCTGTACGTGGCCTCCTTTGTTCTCTCGTGGGTCTCGGGAGAAAAGCCTGCCTGCCATTAAGGTCCTTCCACGGTAAAGGCAAGGCATGGAGGAACCGGGAGGGGCTTAGCCGGGACCCCAGGGTTGGGGAGTGGGCTCGGTCTGCTTCACCCCTTCCGTGTCCTCCCCAGGCCGCACCTCCCATCCCTGGGTGCTCAGCTCCTGCAATACCAGCCACTGGTGTCACGGCCAAGACATACCATGGTGCTCATTCCACGGACCCTCTGAGAGCCCCTCATGCCTGGACCCCATTCTGGCAGGAAGGTATGCGGGGACAGGGTGACTGTCTCGAAGGTCCCTGGGTCTCCTCTCTCTTGTGTGTGTCTTCTCTGCTAGTCCTGGGGCTGAAGGAGGCTCCCATGTCTGAGAGCCAAGGACCCCAGGATCCTCAACCTCTCCTTGTCCTACCAGGTCTTACCACGCTGGGGGGAGCCAGCAGCTTGGAGTCCACTGGGAGCCAGATTCTAGCGAGCATCCCCCTCATCCCTCAGTGGCTGCTGGTGGCACGTCTCCCCTCCTCCTTGTTTCCTTGGTTTTCCAAGATTGCAGACCTGGAGGATCCCACCGTTCTACAGAGCCAGGTGCACCTCAAGCACCCGGAAGGACTCCATTCCTAGCTCTGGGAAAGTGCCACAAGGCTGGATTTTATACCCACAAATGTGCTGACCACACTGGGCCACAGCACGCTCCAGCAAAAACATATAAATCCAATGCGAAAGAAGCGTGAAAGGATCCCGTGACTGTTCTGGGCCGGTTTATGTCACGACATGAGCAGCGCTAGTCTTCGTGTCGAGAATATGACCACAGGTGTTGGACGTTACAGACCCATCCCTCTGCTCTTTCAGGATTCCCATAAGGGCACCGTCACTTCCTCCACACAAACCCCACGAAGGAGCTCTGTGTATGTCCGTCCCGGAGCCGTAGGGATGGTCATGAGATCCCGAGGAAGCAGAGGACTGCACTTGGAATGGGGAGACGGCCAATGAGCTCTCTAGATGAAGACACATGTGCCTTTCGATTGGTTCCAGAAGATTCCAGAAGGATCTTTACTCCAAGATGTAGAGAACCAGACAAAAAAGGTAAGAGCTGAAATCCCTGGGGTTTTATTTGGTCTTCTGGGGGGGATTTGGTTTCATAGCAAATGTTTATAGACGCATGGCAAGGGTATGTCCAGGAAAAGCTGTCACCCTGACGGTGTCTGGGAGGCTCTGCTGGGCTTCTCAGAAAGTCCTCCAGCCGCTGGTGTGGACGGGCAGCGTTGGCTCTCCAGGGCACGGACGATGGGGTTGGGGGAATATGTGTCTGGCATGCCGGTTCTCAACCTTCAGCATAAAAGCCCCAGCCCATATTCCAATCGCGCAGGGCCCAACCGGCCCAGAACCAGACGCGGATCCTCGTTACAACCCCGTGACACGTCTTCGCACAGGCGTCCACCTACGGAAGAGTGTTGGCTTGCCGGTTAAACCCTGGAGAAGCGTGCTCCAAGCCTCCACTGGGATTCGTCGACTTGGCACAATCATGGCACTCAGAACTACGACTGAGGATTCTTCACGGTACCCCAAACCGCAGTCCTTGGCTCACGCTGGAGGCTCACACTGGGGTTTGGGCCCGTGGCTTCATACAGTAGGAATGTCCTCCCTTAGTGGGAGCCCAGGACAGGACCCTGAGAGGCATCTTGCCTTCGTGCATCTGGAGAACCTTTCTCAAAGTCTCACTACAGGTAGGTTGACCAGAAAGCCTGTGAAATGGCAGGAAGACCATCTTTCCAGACCCTCTGGGTTGTGGATCGGGTGGGTGGGGGGCTCTGGAACCTGCGCAGGGGGAGGTAGGGTTGTTTTAGGGATTTGGGCTCTGGAGCTGGGCTTCCGAAGACGGTGGGTGGGAAGCCGGGCCAGGATGGACACGCAAGGCCTCCCCCACAGCCTCCACCATGAGCCACCAGTGGTGTTCCTGGGGAGACCTACCTGTGAGCTTTGTCTCCCTGTCGCTTGTCTGGGATCTCTTAAGTCTTTACGAAGATCACAGAATGCAATGAGCATTTATGGTTAGTGAACTTAGGGTAAGACTCCCTAAAATTGTGATAAAACGTGCGTAACACAAAATTGCCCTTTGTAAGGGGATGGGGGCCGCCGGCGGGAGTCCGCACCCCCTCGTGGGCCCCGGGGAAATGGCAGTTGTGCGGACTCCTGGCAACCTTCCCTTGCCAACCTCGGGATCAGTGACGACCCCCCCTCCCGCCCGTGTTTTGGGCTCTGGCCCTGAGCCCCGAGCTCCACGGAAGCCCGGCCTCGCCCCATGGCTCCGGCGCGCCCCACGACCCGGACAGACACTTCCTGATGCTTGTCCTGGTCGCTGAGACCCCCTATGACTCTGCACACCCCGCCCCTGCATCTCACCCGTCCAGGCATCCAGGCCCGCAAGCTGGGATGCTGCCTTGACCGGGTGCCCCTCCATTGGGCTGTGCTGCCGCAGACATCCTTTGCCCTGGGTTGTGGCCCCCAGGGTGGGGATGGCGGGGTTGGGGGTGGGGAGCAGCTGCCACAGGGGAACAGCTGGGACACGACCTTCTGGGCTGCCAGGGTGGCTTCCCCACCTCCTCCCTGTCAGCAGAGCTGTGGGCTGTTTACCGGTCTCCGCATGTGTCGCTGTGGCTGCCTGGCGTGACATTTCCTGCCCAGTCCTCCCCTCCCCCGTGGTGGCCCTTCTGTCCTGCGGGGGCGACTGGACACTCTCTCTCTACCACTTTGGACATGCTTGAAGAAGGGGATTCCAACGGGTGGGGCCCTCACTGACGGGGCTCTGGGTCAAAGCTTTGAAAGCCGGGTCTGGGGTGTGTTCTGAGCCAATTCTCCCAGCCGTGGACTGTTGGGGTCACACACACACACCTCTCTGTCCTCTTATTTGTGTTTTCAGTGCTTACGTGTGCCCCCAGGCCTCAATAACCTGTCTATCTCTGTTCGTCTGTCTTCCGTTTACATTCTCTCAATCTATCCTTCTACCCACCATGCATGTATCCAACTATCAGTATTGTCTGTCTATCCAGCCATCATGTATTTATCTACAATCTATCCATCCGTCCATCCACTTACATCTCTATCCATCCATTTACTTACCAACTACATACCCATCCATCCATCGTCTATGTAT
>JAHRIG010000284.1:6405455-6429740 GCA_020311275.1 Eira barbara | reverse complement strand
GTGCGGCTGACCAGGTACGGCCCACCATCTCTGTCTGGGTGTGGCTGACCCCACTGGCACGCATGGGGCCTGAGGGCCAGCATCCTCGTTCCACTGCCTTGTCCCCATCTGTGAGGCCCTCGCCTTCCTCTCTTGGCCCCAGGAGGTGAGGTAAGGAGCGCAAAGTCCTCAACGGTCTGCCGTAGTGAGCGCATCTCTCTCCTGACTTCCTGGGGGACACCGTCTTTTCAGCTCACACCTGAGCAAGGCACTTACCTGTGCACCGTGCACACCTGTGTGACACATTCGAGCTACTCCCCAGCAAGGAAACGGTATTTTCCAGGCTTCGGAGGAGCACCTGAAAACCCCCTTGGCTCGTGCAGCTGGCAGCAGGGGGCCCCCAGCATCGCCCGCCTTGTCCCTCCGTGTGCCAGACATGTCAGCACATCTTTCTAGTTTTCCTACATGAAGACTGTGGGTGAATGCCCAGGTGGGTGTCGTTCGTGTCGGGAATTATCTGAACGATGGGATCTGCTGTCCCTCACGTTGGAAAAATCTGTATTTGGGCTTTTCCAAACCTACGACGTATGATGTGACGCCCTTCTTACAAGGACTGTCGTTTTTACTCTAGAAGGGGTCCTGGGATGATGACGCGGTGTCCCGGGCCCCAGGAGCTTACGGGATCCTTCCAGAACCGCCGTGTCTCCGTGATCAGTCGTCTGTTGTCACGGGGTTTGATAAAACATCGATAATGCACAAATGGCAAGGGCAAAAATGGGGTCTTCCCACCATCGATGTTGATTCCCTCACTACGCTGAGGGGGTCGGGACTGCGGAGTCCCTGGGTGCGTAAGCAGCTTTGCTGCCCAATGACTCCGGTGGTCGAGGACGGGGCCGACCCGATGACCTCATCTTATGCACTAGCTCTGGAAGACCTAATTTCCAATAAAGCCATACTCCCAGGTGTGGGGGCGAGGACTTCAACACAGCTTATGTCGGGGACACAGGATTACGGAGGACAACACTTTCTTTCCCAGATAAACGAGTGACAGTGGAGCCCGAGGCTGCTGACCCCCTGGCATGGTCTGGAGTGTGGTTCATGGGCTACACGGGTCTCTGCCTTCATTCTAGGGTGGGGTCGTGCGCTGCATTTCCCCGACTTCATCGGTTTTGTCGGTTGGTTGGCTGGTTTGGGTGGGGATTTTTATTGTACCGGTTTCGAAGCGCGGCAAGACGGTTATGTTAAACAGACACTTGCTTTCCAGGACGACTTAACTTTCTCGGGGGTGGCTCATAGCTGCTTTGAGGTTTCCCGCCGTCGCTGTTTAATTAGCAGATGCCGGAGAGGAAACATCCAGAGCCGTGAATGGACACACTGTTTCCCCTGCTGCGTTTCTAGCCCCACCAGAGCGATTCTCGTTGGCGTGTATACTGATCCCTGCGCAATGTTTTCCTAGCGTTCTGCCAGTTTTCTGGTCTTGCTTACCTTTTTTTTGTTTCCCCGAGTTTGTTATAGGCAAGAATAAAAACCTCTACCCAGGGTTCCTTATCTCAGTATAAATTGCCCAGCAATTTTAGGGATGGGCTTTTAGAAAGCATTGAAGTTTATGGAATTTCCCTCATCGCATTAAAGAAAATCCCCATGTTAGAAAACATCCCGCCCACTCTGTTCACGGAGCCCGGGCAGCCGTTACCGAACACCATTAGAAGGAAGCCCGAAGCCCGTTGGCCGTTACACTCGACCTGATGAGCTGCGGGTCTTTCATTAAGATTAGATACGGATGAAAGAAGTCACCAATTTTCTCTAATTATGTTGCAACTCAGAATCCGAACACCCCAGGTAGCACGGATTCCTGCAGATCTGAGACCAAAACCTCGATCCTGCGTTGGGCACAGCGTTCGGCTGAAACTAATTATAAAACGAAGTCCGTGAATGGCCGGGTCCTTCCGTGGGGCTGGTTAACCAGACGTTGCGGTTTGTCCTCTGTTTCTGTACTCTGGCGAGATGCGCGTATCGCGAAATTTTCTGTTTTAATGACTTTTAAGTGCTCGCTCAGTCGTGTTAAGCACATACACACGGCCGTGCAAAGATCTCCACCATCACCTCCAGAACTTTCCATCTCCCAGACTCCCCATCCCCGTCGCCCAGCCCCAGGCCCACCATCTACTGTCTGTCTCTGTGGATGGGGCTCCGCTAGGGACCCTGTGTACGTGGCATCAGGCAAGGTTGGTCCTTCTGGGTCTGGCTGATGTCCTCAAGGCCCACCCACGTCCCAGCAGGTGCAGAACGTCCTTCCTCTTCAAGGCTGCATCATAGTCCACTGTGTGTGTGGGCCGTGTTCGGTTTATCCATCTGTCTGTCCACCCATCCATCCATCCATGGACACTCAGGCTGTTTCTACCTCTTAGTAAGTATCAGTATCAGGTCTATGAACGTGGGTGTGGACCATCTGTTCCTGTTCCTGCTTTCGATGAATTCCGGACCACAACGGAGGGACTATGGGCTAAGTCAATGCTTCCTTTTTTCTCCTCTTGCTGTTTCCGTGGAGCTGACCCATGACACGCTCCCACCAACCATCTCTGCATGCCCTCGCCAACACTTGGTTTCCGGAAGCATCCGTCCTAACGGGCGTGACTTGGTATCTCATTGTCTCCTGGCCTCGGACGTGTGCTTCTCCTATGTGCTCTCCTTCTCTTATGAGCGTCCTCCAGCAGCGGAGGTCACTACCCTCAAACACGGCTCCGTGTCATGTCATCTGCGTCCAGATGTGTGTCTCTAACCTATGGCTGCTTGGACGTGCGCTGGTATCGTTTCTCACAGTCCGGGAGTTTGGGAGAGATGGGAGGGGAGACGGGGAGCGTGGGCCATCATTGCCAAGGGGGGATGGCCCCCAGGTAGTGTTTCACGGGCAGGAGGAAGTCTATATGAGCCCACAAGTACCCCAAGGGCCCAGGTGACTTCTCGGTGGGACAGTTCCTGGGAGAGCCCCACATTGTCGATCTGGGGTTAAAGTGTCCACGGAATACTGAGCGCTCTGTGTGCACGGAGACGAGGCCGACCCCCATGGACATTGGGATAAACCCTGGTTCCTGGGCACCTTCACAGATGTCCATCCCAGAGGCGGCCCCATGGCTGGTCAGGGGGACCAAGAAAGGACGGGACCCACGAAAGGCTTTGAGCGCCCAACCAGCAGACAGCAGAGGACTCCCCATGGACACCACAGCTGGAGGGGCCACCAGATACCCTGACATCCCACGGACCTGGACACACAGCCAGCCTGCCCTGGAGGGAACTCGGCAAACATGATAAATCCTGGTAGTGGCCATGTTCCTGACGGCCAGAGCCCGTGGTCTTTCTTTAGTGGCCCAGGAGGTCTGGGCTGATGGGGAGATCTCGCTTCTGGGCAAATATTGCCAATGGCCCGTGGCCTGGCCTGCCTCCCACATGACAGGGCCATCTTTAAGAAAACAGCCTGCTTCCACAGGGTCATGGCAACCTCCCTCCGATTCCGCTCACATCCTCAGGCACCAATCCCTCCCCACCGGCCACCCCCATGTCCAGGATGCTGCGGGCTTCTGGAACGTGTTTCTGCCGGTGGGGACCCTGCCCGCACAGACGAGATGCACGGCTGGACCCTCACCTGGGACTCACATGTGTGGACATCCGGTGGCCGTGGGGGTGGGAGGCTTGAGGTCCTGTGCCTCAGTACCTGCTGTGCGAGGAGCCGAATAATGGGGTTCTCGTGTGCGGCGAGGGTCCCCCAGGCTGGCCCGTCTCAGCCACCCAGGTGGAAATTCCAGCCCCGGGCAGAGGGGCAGATGTCCTTTCTTCCCATAGAGGCTGTGCTCACATGTGTTCCCGAAACGGGGTCCTGCACGGTGAGAGCGGCCACACTGCAGTCCTCCTGACAAACACAGGAGGAAGCCCTCTCTTGGCTTCTAAAAACACCGACGGACTCCCCTCTGATTGCAAAAGCAACCCGGACAGGCTCTTTGTAGAAAATTCCGGAAAACAATTAAGGAAAAAAAGTCGAGTCAATCTTGAAACACAGAAAGGTGAAAATGAGCCCATCGCCTAGATAGGGGCCCGGATGTGGCTTCTGCTGTCTCCTTCTGCGCAGGTAGAGGCCGTCGGTACTGATCGCTCCTTCTGGGGACCAACCACATGTGTGCACATGCGTGCACGCGCGCGCGCACACACACACACACACACACACACACCCTGTTTCATCAGGGGGCTCTCCCCACATTTCCAGGGAGTGTTTTGAATCCGGAACGTTCCCACTCCAATCGTATGACAAACATTCTTGCCGCTAAAAAAAATCTTCGCTGACAGTTTGCAAAGTCAGTTTTCATGCTGTGGCTGTTGGGTGGTAGACGGAACCGTTTCCTCAACGCAGCGCATTTTGCTTGTTTCCAAATTAAACATGGTACATTCTTCTGTGAGTAAAGTGCCCACGCGTGGGTCTCCGGAAGCAGCCCTGATTGGTGAGTTCAGGAGCAATTCCTGGAGCAAAGGGCCTCCAGGAAGCTTTTCAAGTCTTTGATCCCCAAAGCAAATTGCTTTCCCGGAGGCTCCCCCACCTGATTCCTGTAGCCATGAGGGAGCCGTCCTCCTGCTGGGTTATCGGGTTCCCTGATGTCTGCCAACTGGAAAACAGGCTCTGCATGAGATTTCTGGGGCGGCTGTGACAAAGGACCACAGACTGGGAGGCTTAACAACACAGCTTCATCCTCTCGGGCTGGAGACCAGAAGTCTGAGATCCAGACTGCGCAGCAATGCTGAGATCCAGGCGGGGCAGGGATGCTGAGATCCAGGCGGGACAGGGATGCTGAGATCCAGGCAGGGAAGGGTCATGATCCCTCACCAGGCTCCAAGGAGGGTCCTTCCTGCCTCTTGCAGATTCTGGGGCTCCAGGCATCCCTGGGCTTACGGCCGAGTCCCTCACATCCCTGCCTCCATCTTCCTGTGGCTTCTCCCCTGTGTCTGTGTCTCCTCTTCTGTCTCTGATGAGGACCCCGTCATTGGATTTAGGGCCACCCTGATCCAGGGTGGATCCATCACAAGCTGACGTCATCTACAAAGACCTTATCTGCGGACAAGTTTCTATTCCGATTCCGGGAATCATGACTTCAAGGTATGTTTTTTGGGGACACATAATTCAGCCCACAATAGGTCTCTTGATTGCTTTATTTTGCATCTTTTTGTGACCACCAATGAGAGTACAATTTCCCCCATTTTCTAGTGAGTGGTATTGCATCCCCCCGTGAAACACCAATATGTCTTTTTCTAACACCTGCTGACACTATTGAGTAGTAAAAGTTTGGGATGAAAACGTCCCCATTTGTCACCAGCCTTGCGATTTTTCTTGATGTCGGCACATCTGAGAACTCCAGGTTGCCCGATTCACCAAGGGGCGAGTTCCCATCCGTGGCAATTGAAAGGCCTCGTCCCACCCCAGAGACATGCAGACAGTCTGGTGGCCTTCCTCAGACAGCCCCGTGTGCTCTCGGCTTTGCTCAGAAGGTCTCTATCCACGCGGAGTTCACGGCGGCGTCCTCGGTGCCGCAGTCTCCGACGCGATGATGGTCTGGTCCCAGGTAACAAGGCCGGCAGGACGTGCGCTCAGGGATGCTTTCCTCACCTGCTTTGTTCTCCATTCTTGGCCCCAGTGAAAAGTTGTTTATTTGGAGGCTGTGTGCCCCCTTGGATTTGTTGTTTCAACTGCTGATAGCACGCAGGGTAAGGCTTGGGGCGGGAGGTCTTCTGTGCGGCCACTAAGTAGGGTTGGGACTCGTACAGACTCCCACGTCTCTCATGCCTTCTCTCCCCTTTCTTGGTTCTTGGGATCCCCGGGACCCTCCTGTTCAGACCCCCAGGCCCTGCTGGGAACCGTGATACACTCTGTGGGGTAAAGGCGATCATGGCTGGCCCACGTCTCATGCGTTCTGCCACCCAGACAAGACGTGTGTTTTGACAGCCGCCTTTCGTTTCTTCCCTGAAGAAGGAACCACACGCGTTCAGGCACCTGCGGGGAGCTGGATGGGGTGGGCGGGGGCCGTGTTCCTCGTGTCCCCAGAGCCACACCACGTAGGTGGCCGCCGGCTCCGACGTGCATGGGGTCGGCCCTGCAGGCTATTGTGTGGCCAAAAGATTTACCACGTGTGTGGCTGTAGAGACAGGGAAGAAAAACGGGCCAGAAGGGCCCTGGCGCTGGGACAGGGCTGGAGAATCAGCGCAGGGAAAGCTTTTCTCCCTTCTGTGAAGGCCTCATGGCCGCGCAGAATTTGGCTTTGTAAACGCTTGTCCGGTGTCCATCCCGGAAGAGACAGAAAGTGATAGACAAACAAGATAATATATAACTGTTGCTGGTGGGGAGTTCCTGAGTGAAACAATGTTGCAGGGTGTGGCGCGGTGAACAATAGAGAGTTGGGCTGGCTGTGGAAGTGTGCATGAAGGGGGGCGACGAATGCACCGGGAGGAAAATGAAGGGGGGCGACGAATGCACCGGGAGGAACCAGCCCAGCGCAGGGAAAAGCAGCACAGGCACAGGGATCAGCATGTGCAAAGACTCTGAGCTGGGAAAGAGCTGGGTGCATTCTGGGAATGGAAGGTCGTCAGAGACCGGACCATGGGGACCTTGCAGGCCTGGTGAGGAGCTCAGATTTCATGAAAAGGACAGAGGGAAGCAGATGTAGGTGGTACGCAGCAGTGTCCCCTCCTGGGGACCCAGATCCTGGCGTCAGGCATCTACACAGTCTTCGCTCAGGACGGAGAGGGCCTTGGGTACTACGCTGGGAGAATGTGGCATGACCCCCCCTCCCCTGCCATCCTCGGACGTCTGGTCTCAGTAGACCCCAGCGGCCCGGCCCCTTCACCCACAAGTCTGCTTTCTGCCCCCATGGATGTGCCTGTTCCGGACATTTCACACGGACGGGCTCACACACCGTGTGACTGTGCCTGTCTGGCTTCTCTCGCCGAGCATCTCGTCCTTGAGGTCCGTGCGCGTGGCAGGTGCATGCCGTGCTCACCATCCGACGGATGCTGGCTCTTGTCAGTGGGGCTCCTGGGACCCTCTGGGTACACGTGTCTGCTGGAACACCTGTTTACAGTTCTTTGGGGCTGTCATTGCCGGGTCCTATGGCGAGTGCGTGTTTGGTGCACTGGGAACCCACTTCCCTACCCACTCGCCGCCCCTGTGTGGCCAGGTCTGTGGGGGCTGTCACCGGCATGGGCATCCCGCCGGTCCGCTTGCTGCACCCTGGATAAAACCACGTGCTGGGCTCTGCGTCTGGCCTCATCCCCCCTCACCCCCCGTCCCTGCAAGGCTCTCAGGCATGGGCGTGCGGTCCCCTAGTGCTCAGATGGCCAGGCCCTCCAGGGCCCATCCTGCCCTCTCCTGCGGTGCCCTACACTTGTTTTCCTACAGAGGTTTCTCGCTGTGGGCTGCCTAGAGTCGCGGGGCGCTGGACAGCTTTCTGGGCACTTTCTGGGTGTGGTTGGGATGCCCAGACGACTGCAGGCTCCCCCGTCTGAGCTCCGTCCAGCGTGACCGAGTCTACCTGCAGGACAGTCCTGGGGATGGAGACCAACGTGAGTCCAGGAATGCTCACGGGGACGTTCGGATGAGAGGCCAGAGGAATGGGCCAGCATTTGGATGATTGTGTCCCGGGCCGAGGCTGCCGGGGAAGGGGCCCGAGTCGTCCCCACCTTGGGGCTGGTGTAGATGGAGACCTGAGACCCTGTGTGCCCTGAGGACCAGGGTACCAGCAGGCAGCTGGGCAGGGGAGGCAGCTGAGCATGGCTGGTGAGCTGGGGGTGTCTTGTGCATGAACCGGGGGGAAACGCCCCCTCACCCCGGGACACGGTGCTCAGGTGGGTCCACGTCTTGGGGAAGGGGAGGCGGGACATGGAGACCCAGGCCCCGGGGCTGGGCTGGGCATGGAAAGCACTGCAGGCCCCGGAGGCTCTAGACAGAAGGCCAACGGTCTCTGTCCTTCCTCCCTCCCTCTGTGCCTCTGTCTGTGCGGTCTGTCCGTCCGGCATCGACGAGCGGATTTCTGTATCTGTATCTGTATGTATCATTAGCGGATGTCTCTCTGTATCGTCATCTTTCATCCGTGCACACACGTTTGCAAGTACACCTGCCGTATATAAGCATCTCGGCGTACGTGCTCGGGACATCTGGGCCTACACATTTTCTCCCGAACCACGTGAAAATGATCTGCACAGCTCGGACCATCCCAGCGTGTATCCCCTGGGAACAGACGTGCTCCTCCCCAGACCAGTTCACGTGCACGAGGGGTGAGCGGCGAAACATTCCCTCACAGGGGATAGAGGCAGCGCCCGGCATGGGGACGCCTGGCAGCCCGAGGGGGCCCGTTGCCCGTGCAGCCACACGATGGCAGTGTGAGTCACGGAAACGGTCCTGTGGGCCTCGGAAACCTGTTTCCTGCACCTCAGGGGCTTTCGTTCCCGTTTGCAGCAGACGCTTTCCCCACCGGCCGGTGCTGGTGCTGCACGAGGCTGCGGTGTTTGTCGATTTCAAAACTCATCGCACATCAGTCCTGACCCCTGCGCCTGCCCCGTCCTCCTGCGGGACGTCCACTTCCCAGGCTGGCCACCTGGTTGGGAGCTGACGTTGGAAAGCCCGCGGGGTTTTCCCAACAAAACCCCCACGTCACGGAGGACATGATGGTTGGTGGGAATCCCACCGATCCGACGAACGCCGACGGGCAGACCAACGGCCACGTGTTGGCGTCCAGGATTCCGCACTGGTCCCCGCCCTCTGCCCCGGCCACGATCCCAGCGAAGAAAACCTCCAGGCCCCAGGCTTCCCACCGTCAGGACCATCTCAGGCAGACATCTGGGGCAAACTGCTTGCAGACACGTGCACGCGGCCTGCTATGTCCTCGCGCCCCCCGCCCCGTCACGGATTCCAGCCCACGGACATCCACGTGCACGTGGCCTTGCCCGGGTTCAGGCACCCGTTTCTGGGACTTTCTGCATCGGCGTCTCCCTGTAAACACCACCTCTGAGCAAGCTTCCCCGAGAAACTGCCTTGTCAGCTTTCGTGTTTCCTCGAAAACTCTAAACCATTTTTTGGGGCAGGGGGAGGGGGCGTAAGTGCCCCGAGAGTCCCAGCGAAGCCTCCTTGTAATTGTCCCCGTGAATTCGCGCTCGTGGGCGCCCAAGGGAGTCTCGATGCTACTGCCGCGATTTCTTGGTGTTGGGAGAGATTGCGTTCTTCTAATTCCAGGGGGATGGCACGGAAGGTTCCAGAAGTGTGCCTCCCGCTGCCCCTTCGCGCGTCCACGCTGTCTGGCGGGTGAGGGTCTTTCGAGAACCGGCCCCCGCATTGTAGCTGCTCCTGGCCGCAGGCCATCTGCGCTCCCAGCCCGAGAGCTGACGGTGGGGCAGCCCCTCACTTCTCTGCCATTCTGCAAAGTCACCCCGATGCGGCCCCTGACACGGGTCTGCGTGAGATGTGGGTCTTGGTCATGTAGGCGGGAAGGAGGTGTGGGTCCCGGACACTTGTTGTGGGGAGGCGTAGGTCCTGGATGGGGTTGGTGTTGGGGGAGGCATGGGTCTTGGCCATGTGGCCAGCGAGGGTGCGGGTCCCGGACGCAGGTGGGGGAGGACGTGAGGCGTGGGTCTTGGCCACATGGACAGGGAGGAGGCGTGGGTCCCGGCCACTTGTCGGGGATGGGGGAAGACACGGGTCCTGGACATGTGTGGGGGGTGCGAGGCATGGGTCCCGGCCATGTGGACAGGGAGGGTGAGGGTCCTGGGCGCAGGTGGGGTGGGGGTGTGTGAGGCGTGGGTCCTGGACCCGTGGAAGACTTGAAGCAATGTCGGTAGCAGGTCTGTCTTAGTGAACGTGGCTGTCCAGGGTGACCGTGGAGACAAGCCTGCTGGGGACAGAGACGGACGCCAGTCCAGGAGCGCGGAGGACGGGTTACTACGGGAAGTTTGGTGTCTGACAGGTGGGTTTGGTGTGGTGGCCAGGTGCGTGAAAGCCGGAGGGATGGGGCGACCTCTCTCTGGCGTTCGGACAGATCCACAAACCTGTGAGTAGGTGGTCAGTGGGCCCTGCTGGTTCTTCCCCGCACTTAAAACATCTTCCTGTTAAATTCCTGTCGACACCACTCGGCAAGTTGCCCTCACAACGTGCCTTCTCCCGGGGACAGATGGCCGGACCCTACAGGAAGGAGCACAGACAGGGACCAGTTCGGCGTCCTAGGTCCACTTCCAAACGTAAGTTGTTCAACAACGCGAGTGTCCATGGGTAGACGCGTGTGGTCCACGCACGTGGTGGACTATGACGCAGCCTGGAAGAGGGACGACGTTCTGCCCCTGTAGGACGTGGGGTGGACCTTGAGGACATGGTGCTGAGTACCATGAGCCAGACCCAGAAGGACAAATCCTGCCTGATTCCACGTACACGGGGTCCCTAGAGGAGTCCGACCACAGAGACCGAGAGTAGATGGTGAGGTCAGGGGCTGACGCTGGGGCTGGGGCTGGGGCGACAGTGATTCATGGGGACAGAGCTGCAGTCGGGGAAAGGTTCTGGAGATGATTGTGGAGAAGCTTGCCCGAGAGTGAGAATGTGCTCGGTGCTGTCAAGCTGTCCACGTAAAATGGTGAAGGTGGTAATTTTTACATTAGGTTTGTTTTACCATAATTCACAGATATCTGTGAAAAATCAGATTTGCTTGTTTGCCGGTAGCTCTTGGCACTTCCCTCACTGGAGGCACCAAGGCAGTTTGTGCTGTAACTTCAGGTGAGTGCGAACCCACCTGCCCAGGCAACGCGTCCCCCGTCTGTTCTGGCTGCTGACGTACAACTCCCGTTCAGCCTGATGCAGGCGGGGACGGTTGCTGCAGCTCAAGATTCCCACACCACGCGTGTGGCTCTTGTCTCGGGCTCGGGGGAGTGGCTCTCGGGGTTTCTCTGGGTGGGTCGGTGGCAGAGGGGTGTGGTGGGAAGGGGGTGCGGGGGCTGCAGGGAGGTCGGAAACGTGTCGGTGCACCCGGTCATTTTAGAAGGATGACCTCTTTCTCTGAGTTTCAGGTCACCCCGATCACTCCAACTTTCTGAGTGTGCGAGACAGGGCAAAATCCAGCCAGGCTTTCTTCTTTTGTGTAAGTTCGGTATTAAATCTACCTTTTCCTGTTTGGTTGCAACATAACATGAAATTATGATTTACAGCCATTTTTAAGTGCACAGCTCAGGGGCACTGAGCACATTCACCTGGTGTGCAAACATCCCCACCATCCATCTAGAGAACTTTCCATCTCCCCAAACTGAAGCTCCGTCCCCATCAAACACTAACGCCCCGTCCCCAACCCCAGTCCCTGGCCCCACCATCTGCTGTCTGTCTCTGTGGATGGGACCCCACATATATGGAATCACACAGGATTTGTCCTTCTGTGTCTGGCTGATGTCACTGAGCACCATGTCCTCAAGGTCCATCCACATCTTGGCAGTTGCAGAACATCCTTCCTTTTCAGGGCTGAGTCATATTCCACTGTGTGCATGGGCCACGTGCTCTTTATCCCTCTGTCCTTCTATCCATGCATCCACTCAACCATCCATCCATCCACACATCCATCCATCCATCTATCATCCATCCATCCATCCATCCATCCATCATCCATCCATCCATCCACTCAACCATCCATCCATCCATCCATCCATCATCCATCCATCCATCCACTCAACCATCCATCCATCCATCCACCCACCCGTCCAACTTTCCATCCCTCCACCCGTGGACACTTGGGCTGCTTCCACCCCTTGACTACTATGAACAATGGCGCTGTGAAAACTTCTGTACATGTTTCTATGGGAACAAGTTTTCAATTCTTCTGGGTCTATACCTGGAGTAGAAATGTGGGATCATACGGTGTTCCTGTTTTAATCCCGTGAAAGGCACTCCTCATCTTGCCTGGGTGCCACTGGTGCTGATGGCTCAGACCTGTCATGGCGCCGCAGGGTCTAACTCTCGGGGAACAGCAGATCCCCTCGGCCCCCATCTCTCATGAAATGTCGTCCTTTGCCATAATTTGTATTTTACATTTCAGCCACTTGAAAAGTGAAACTAAGATGATTTCCTCTTGGCTTCTTTCTTTTCAAACCAGTTCTGAAACCAAATCCTGTGGGAGCTCCTGTTCGGCGGGATGGGAAGGAGGTTCAACTTGGTGATGGTGATGCCAGCATCACCTCCGTGCAGGCAGCACCTCTGCCATCATCGCCTCCATCATTAGCTACCATCACCGCCATTGTCCCCTCCACTGTCACCTCCAACACCATCACCAGCACCCCAGCCACCATCCCTGCCATTGTCCCCTCCAGTGTCCCCTCCAGTGTCCCCTCCAGCACTGTCACCTGCACTGCGTTCGCCCCTTCACCAGTGTCCCCTCACCGTAGCCACACCAGCCTTGTCAGGGGCAGGTACACGTGTTAGGAGAAGGTTGGTTCACTCGCCGACGGCCCACAGGAAGCCCCGCGTGGGAGGCCGCAAAAGGCGATGGACACTGGTTCTGTGCCTGTCTTTCCATCAGGACGGCCCTGCTCTCCACCCTGTCTTGTTTTGAAAACACTGCATTTTCTGGTGTCTGTCTCACCTTATGTCCCGTGTCCCCGCTTGTCTTGGGAAGTGTAAAGCACTTTCTACGGGGCGTTTCCTCAGCTCTGCACACGGAGGCTTCACGGAGGTGTGTGTCCAAGCTCATCCCGTTCTGGACCACTGTCTGTGTGGCACCTCGTCTGCATCACCCAGCTGTGCCTCCTGCGCCCGGTGGGTAGGGGCCTCCCGTCTGTGGCCTTGGGGCATCGCTGGCAGCACTGGGAGTCTCACACTGCACGCCCCTACCTGCCCTAGCTTCCAGGCACTCATGGTCCTACCCTGAACCAACTGTGCCCCATGCTCCCTCCCCAGCTCGCTCCCCAATGTCTGCAGCTGGCCGCTCCCAAGGGCCCTCTCCCTTACGTGGTACACACTGTGCTGGGGGCCTTCTTTGTACACCCTGATCCTGGCCCCAGGCACTCGGAACCCCCAGTCACCCGGTGCTGTGAGCTCTGTCCCTGCCCCGATGACACCGACCTCAAGACATGCTGCCTTCCCCAGCTCGCTTCTCCCCGAGGGGTGATTCCACTCAGCAACTGGAGAGGCTGCTAGCGACCCCCCCACACAGTCCTCCTTCTCCGGCTGCCCCCGACGTGTGTCTGGACATGCACGTCCAGGCTGGGGCTGCATTTTCCACAGCCTGTGTGGCCCAGCGGGGCCCAGCATCTACACCCCAGCCCATGCCTTTGAATGCATGTGAAGTGTGCACCTTCTGTCTGCTTACGAGGTGGTGAGGGGCCCTAAGCCCGTTCCCGCCCCTTCCTTGCAGGGATGGAGGCAAGTAGAGGCCTGTCCAGCTGCTTTCAGTTCCTGGCTTCTCGCTCAGCTAGAGGAAGGTGGTCTGAGCAGCCCCCCACCCCCGCGGTCTCCCGAGCCCTCACCTGCTCCGACCCTCCTACTGCCAGGCTCACCAGCGGGGAAACGGCTCCCTGCCCGGGGCCAGAGTGCTCAGAGTTGCCGATGAAGGTCAGGTTTGATCTCCTCGTCTTCTGGAGGAAGCCGGACAGCAGGCCCTTGAAGCTGGCGGGAGGGATTCGGTGCCTGGGCTCTCCTGGGGGGTTGAGTTTCTGCTTCCTTCCTTCTTTGGATCCCCCCAGCTGCTTTGCTTTCGGTCTGGAAAGAATCGCGCTTCGCATTCTGAGCAAGCAGAGGCACGCGGGAGAGAGCGCGGACGATTCTGGAAATCTTTGATGGAGCTTCTGAGCGTAGCCTGGAGGACGGAAGGAAGCGCTTTCTCGGGGCCGGAGGGCATGTTTCCGGAGCACGGGCCAGGAGGTCGGGGCCCAGGCTGCGGGGGCGTCTGACCGGGCTCGTGTGATATTCATTGTCTCGAACGCAGAGGCAGACACCGGCCCGGAAGGAGGGCGTTTCCGGCAACGTGTCTTTTTTTTAAGGTCTTAGAAACACATTTGTGTGGCGGAGCTGTTCAATCCGGTGGTTTAAGATGTTAGAGGGTAGAGGGGGCGAGTGGTCAGAAGTCTGGCCGACCCCAGCGGGGAGCTAAGCCCTCACTGTGGGTCCACTTCCTCTGGGTCCTCGGGTGGTGGCGGTGGGAATGAGCAGGGCCCTTATTATTGGGGCGATAATGCAGAGACCATCTGAGGGCATTTCACCGTGTAGAAAGTGCTTTCACAAGTCTTGTATTTTTAGGTTCAAAAAAGACGGGTCTGTTTCAATTAAGTGCCTGCAACTTTTTGTTCACTGGGGTAAAACGTACACCATGTGGAATCCGTCATCTTGGGCTCAGCGACCCAGGAGCATGGAGCACATTCATGAGGTCACACGACCATCACCTCTATCTCGCTCCGGAACATTCTTATCCCCCCAACGGAGACCCCGTCCTCCTTACCCATGCTCTGTCCCCTCCCCCAGACCCTGGGGGACCGCTCTTCCATTCTCTGTCTGTGGATTTGCCTGTTCTGGGTGTTTTCTATCAGTGGGATCCCACACGACGCGTCTTTGTGGGTCTGGCTTCTCTCACGAGCATCGCGTCCTTAGGGTCCCTCCGTGCGGCAGCCGGTGTCTGAGCCACATTCCTGTTCACGCCGAGTCGTAGTCCATCCACCGATGGGCCCTGCTGGGTTTATCCATCCATCCTGGGGCATTTGGTGGATGTGAACATGGAAGCTGTGAACACACGTCTGCATGCATTACAGTCCCTGTTTTCAATCTTTGGGGGCATAGGAGATGGACACGGCTGGATCGTTGCGTAAAGGTGGGCAGCAGTGTGGGCTCTGACATCCCATTGGCGATCGTCTGCCGTCTGTTACCACGTTAACGTCCGTTGGGCTGACGTGTGTGGCAGGACTTTGCCCTGAGCGCACAAAGCCCATGTAGTGGGAGAACTGCTGTGCCCCCGTATGCATGCCCAATGGGAACCTGTGAGTGGGTCTTGGTTGAAAATAGGGTCTTTGCAGATGTGATACACGATCTGATCCTGGCTCGGGGTGGCCCTAAACGCCATGACAGGGGTCCTTGTCAGAGACAGAAGAGGAGACACACAGGAGAAGCCGTGTGAGGACGGCGGCAGAGATGGGAGGGACGTGCCCACCAGCCAGGGACGCCCCAGAAATAGGAAGAGGACGAAGGAGCCTCCAGCTGAGCTTCTGCGCGGAGTGTGTCCCTGCCCTGCCTGGATCTCAGACTCTGGTCTCCAGCAGGACCCTGTCCTGGAGTCCCAGGAGGGAGTGAGGCCCTGGGTCACCTTGATGTTAACCGGCCCGGGTCCCTCGCGTCCTTCCGCTACTCCCCGGATGGACAACCTTTATTCTTCTGATACCAAACAAGCATTCGGGGCAAAAAGGGTCCCATCCATGCCCAGCCAGTGCCCAAGAGCTCACCGGAGCCGCAGGAGCCGACCTGGCCTGGGCCCTGTCCACCGAGAGTCCTTCCCGGTTGGGACGTGGACACGTCTGTGCACATCCGGCCGGCATTCCTCGTGGGAACAGCTCATTCCCTGAGCCCCTTAATTCCTAGACACAGACCCTGCAGGGCTCCGTGCCCGGGTGCCTCCGAGCGGGGGCCCTCCAGATCTGTGTGCAAATGAGCGTTACCTGCGGTGTTCCGCGCGCAGCCCTTTGATGTGGGGCCTGACACTCTGAGACGGTGAGGAAGAAAATAACCTTAAAAATTTTAAGAAACCTTAATTGAAGTTAACATAAAAGAAGATGCAGGGTGCTAATTGGTCTGTCTGAGGCATAATGTGGGCCCTGGAGACCCTGTCCCTTACCCCCTGCCAAAGTGTCAAGACTCACATCTTTAATTCAACACGCTTTGTATTAATTACCTCTGGATAAGGTAAGCTTTGATTGGGAGCCCTTTATTATGAAATTACTGTGCATCGCGTGCCTTAAGATAAATAAATTAGGGCTGAATTAGGCAGGAAAACTCTCCGTCCAACTGTCCGCGGGAAAGAGCGTCTATGTGTCGAAAGCCTGATGAAGAATGAGGACACAGGTTTTCCTGGGTGTCCCGGCGCGGGGGGGGGGGGACGGGAACCGCCTCCAGACGCCGTCCCCCACCATGGCGTTGGCCTCGGGCTGTTTGCTGGACGCCCAGGCTTTGAATCCTGCTCGAGGTGGGTGGAGAATCCCGGTGCTCTGAGAGGTGCGCTTTCCTGGGGTCGGGGAGGGTCCCCCTGCAGCTGTCTGGTCTGTGGGGGCCCCCCCAGGGCGAGAAATCGGGCTGCGGGAGGGCGGAGGTCTGGAACGTGCGGTTGGGCGGGGTGTCCTGAGAGAAGGGGCACGTGGGGGTGGGGTCTGGGTCGGGTGAGCCCCCCTGCCCCCGCGAGGGGCAAACTTCACGGGGAGAACAGGCTCAGAGCTGCGGAGACGAGCGTGAACGGCACAGAGGGGCGTCCGAAGCGGCTGCAGACGTGGGTCAGAAGCTAAACACTGACGTCCCCGGGACGGGAACGAAGGGTCAGGAACATGTAAGTGTCGGCCGCTGGCTGCACCCGGCGAGGGACCGTCCGCACGTGCTGCGGCTGCGACAACCAGATCCCCCCACGCGGCTGCCTGAAGGCAACAGAAACTCATTCTCTCCCACTTCTGGGGCCAGAAGTCTGACATCCAGGGTCTGGCTGACGTCCGTGGGAAGAGAAATCACAGACGCAGAGGAAAAGCCACGGGAGGACGGAGGCAGGGATCGGAGGGACGGGGCCACCAGCCCAGGGACACCTGGAGCCCCAGAAGCCGGAAGAGGCAGGAAGGACCCTCCGTCCCCTGCAGCCTCAGGAGGGAGGGCGGCCCTGCCCCGCCTGGACCTCAGCATCCCTGCCCCACCTGGTCTCAGGATCTCACTGTCCTGCACGAAGAGACCAGACCCTGACATTCTGATCGGGTTTTAGACGCTCGGTCACACAGGCATTTCCCCTGGGGTTCGCAGCCAAGTGGGAAATCAGAAGGAGACTCAGCCCAGAAAGCCGGGACCCGCTTTTCTCGACCAACCCGAGTCACGTCAGCACCGCTGGTCGTGACAACCTGAGGTTTCAGATTCGACTTTCGACAGGCGCTCGCTTTGCCGGGACCCAGTTTATGAATCCGTTTTTGTTGTTGCCCACGTCGAGGAACACCCCCGGCAATGCCCAGGTGGCCGTCTCCACGCTTTAGGGACATTAGAGTAAAAGTAAGCCAGTCCTTGCAGGGGTCATAAAAACCCCTTTTTAGAAATGGGATGATCCATTGATTGATTTGAGAAGGAGCTGATTATGCTGAAAACCTCACCGAGGAAAGGTTTACGGACGCCAAAGCTACGGCAGCTGGGCAGCGTGAGAGGCTCCTGGTCTGTCTGCCTCGCTTTGTTGGCCCCGAGATGCACCCGCTGCCTCTCGGCCCCACTGGTAGGCACACCCACCTCTGCGCCCACGTGCCGGGCACAGGACTACGTCTGTCACACGTGTGTGCGAAGTGCCCACGCGAGAGCGTATCGGTCTGGAAGGCACAGGTCCGGCTTTGCACGTTGGGTCCAACATCTTCCCTGGGGCATAGCTCAACCCAATAGGCACCGTGTACGCATCCAAACACGGTCGTCTGAGGCAGGGCATGGACTCTGCCGTGGGCATCGCTGCGACCACCTTCCCTAGAGCCAAAATCACCCCACTTTGGGGGGCCACTGGCTTGTGACCTGGGGTGGGAAACGTGACTTTCAGGGTTTGGGGACTGGCCTGGGATGGAGTTGCTCTGGTGTTCCCGATGGGAACCGGACGCATGAGGCACGGGTAGTTTTGCATACATGTGTGCTCACTTACGTGACGTGCAGAAAAAACAGGTTGCCAGTGCTGGTGTGGGGCCGTCGCGGTTTCCGGGGATGTCGTCACCCATCCCCCAGACGCGGTGACTGGCAGGACACACGTCTATTGTCTCGACGTTCTTGAGGTTGGGGATCTGGGATCCGGGGATGGCCCCGGGGTCAGGACTTCAACACGGGAATTTTGGGCACACGGCTCTGCCCACGGCACAGTCACGGGAGCCTCACACCTTGTGTCCAGATGCAAGGATTAAAACGAGAGTGGCAGGTCCTCAGGGGACCTTTGCAAAGCGAAACAGAGACCCCATTTCAGCACAAGGTGTCCGGAGCCCGGGCTCGGCTGGCCGGCGGGAGGCCTGGGATCGGAGTTGGCTGGACACGTCGTCGTGCCTTGGTGACCCTAGGCGCTGGCGTGGACGTCACCTGCCGCTGTGGGCATTTGAGGTCGCTGCAATGTACAAAGGGAGGGTGGTCAGCGTGTCCAGCAGACGCCACATGGGAGATCGTGTGTGTGACGGCTTCCAGGAGCCCTCCTAGCCCTGGACAGGCTCCCTGGACCGGGCTTTGTACTCAGAAGGACGGGCCAGGCGTCTGGCCTGGGCTGGGGTCGCAGAGCTGTGCGGAGCACGGACCGGGGCCGGCTGTGCGGACGGCTCCTGCCCGGCATGTCTGCGCAGCTCCCACGGCCCCGGGTGGCCACCAGCGTGAGGCCCATTAGCACATGTGCCCAGCGCAGTCCCCGTAATTATCGCTCATTAGTATTCGCCGGCGCGGGCCTGTCTAGTCTGGGCTCCGGGTGCGCGAGCGAGGCTGCCGCCGTTTGATACGGGGCGACACGGAGGTCCGTGCGCCGACGCTAATGAGGGCTGGACGTCAGGAACGATTCCCGGTGCAGGACGGCTCCTCTCGCGTGCCCGCGGTCCGCTTCCCTGAAGCCGAGGCAGACGTGCCCAGGATGCCTGGGGGCCGGCACCCGCCGTGTGGGGCTCCAGGGGCACACCTGGGGTGCCCATGGTCCTGCTCGTGCCCTGCGGGGCTCTGCACGCCCTAGGGCTGGTGCTGGGTTCCCCAGTCTGGGTCCCTAAAGGAGAACGTTTGCTCGTGCCTCACGTTGGAGCCCGTCGTGCACGTGTCTGCGGGACGGTGCGGAGCGAGGAATTCTGCAGGTTTGCTCTCCCCGGGGCAGCGGCGGGGAGCGGGGCTCGAGGGCGGGGCGGGTGGACGAAGGGAGGCGGGGAGGAACGTGAAGGACAGGACGGGGACGGGAACGCCCACCGCCCCGACGCCCACCCGACGGCCCAGGTCTCTTGAGACACGGCAGAGCACAGACGTCCGGGGTGGCAAACGGTCTTTCCCCGGGCACAGCCCCTTGATGAAACACGAGGTCGCTTTTCCAGCACAGACGACGGCAGGTTCCCCCGAAATGTACTTAGGCTCAGAGGACTCTCGGGGGAAAACTCGGAGCTTTCTCCAGCGTGAGCCTCTCCGTCTTTGGCGGCGTGTTGACCTTCCCGTAGCAGGTGGGGCGCCGGAGATCCCGTCGGGGGTGCCCCAGGCGTCCGCTGGGGTTTCTGGGGGGCCGTGTCCCCCTTCCTCGGGATCACGGGTGGGGATGCCGGGCAAGCCAGAGCGGAACTCATCTGAACGAAGTCCGCGGGATCTGCAGCAACGGAACGGTGACGCGCGTTAACATTGCCGGCTGGACAAAGCGCTTTTCCCGGCATTCTCCTGCGCTGGGCGTGCACGGGGACGGCTTCCGACACACGCGGAGAGACCTGTTGTAGAAAATTGGGGGAAATGGACGGCGAGGCGGTGTCGGGGCCCCGGCCCCCGAGCGACCCGATGGGGCTGATGGGTGCCAGCTACGGGGTCGTCGGTCGATCGGGAACACGACATCGCGTGGAAATCTCGCTCCATTTCCTTTCTGTCCCCCGGGAGTCTCGTCCTTCCTTTCCCGTCCGGGGGTTTCCAGAGAAGCCCCCGCATCCGATCACTGTCTGTTGATAGCGCAGCAGACGCCCGTGACGGGCGGGTGTGCTTGTCGTGGCGATTTCTACGTGGTGTGGATGGATATGGACACTCGGATCACTGTTTCCGACCCAGCTCCTGCACTGCAGGGGAGGGCGGAGCCGAGCTGAGACCACAGCAGATCTCTGCTGGGCGGGCATGACCGCGTGAAATGCGTGGGTCCCCCTGGCACGTGGCACTGGGGTCCTGCCCTCTCTCCGCCCAGCATCACCCGCCATCATCCGGCACCACCCACCACGCTCCTGTGGGCTCCCGCGTGGGGTCTCTCCCGGCCGGCGCTGCCAGGGCCCCCCCGCCATGGAAGCCTTCGCTGGGCTCTGGACGGTGGGCTGCCGTTAACCGGGGCTCCCAGTGTCCGCCCGTCATGCCCTGAGGGCGACTTGGAGGCCGTGGTTTCCACTCACGGGTCACAACCTCTGCCGGTCGGGAAATCTGTCCGGGGGATGAGAGCCGATGGGGCACAAATGAGGGCACAAGCGAGATCAGAGAGGGACGAGGACACTGTCCCGACGGGCGGGAAATCCTAGTTCCTCAGATGGGAATAGTCTTGGACGTCAAACCCACATTCGCTCCGGCTCAGGGACACCAGGGCACCCCGGGGTGGGCTACTGAGCGCTGTGTCCTCTCGACCAGTACGCAGGTCCAGACGGGAAGGTTTCCGACAGCGGGGAGGTGCCCGCCGGGACCTTCTCCATCAGTGTCTCCCCAGTGGTCATCCCCACTGCTCCGGTTCCCGTCAGAGGACGAAACTGGTTCCATGGTAAGTGTTTGTGACACACGTATGTGACAGCTGTTTATAAAGGGAGGTACACTGTGCCACTTAATGAGATTTTGGAATGACGTAGCGAGATCTGAGTTCACCCCATTCTCTTATCGGTCACACGGTGCACCCCGGTCTCGTATGGGTCACACTGGGCGCACCCAGGTCCTGTATGAGTCACCCTGCGTGCACCTGGTCCACGTATCGGTCGCACCGGGTACACCGTGGGCTCGTATCGGTCACGCTGTGCGCACACTGGTTTTCATCTCCCACACCGTTCCCAGGGGCGGCAGAGCTTGGGGTTACCAGCGAGGTGACTTTTTCCCGCACCGGCGCCCCGAGTGAGGCAGGGACAGCAGTCTGTGCCATCCACGGCTCTCACCTGCCGATCCAGGCCCCGCCTCCGACACTGGGTGCGCTCCGTCCGGCCCGCAGGGACTTGGTGGGGACACGCCCCAGGGCACTGTGGCAGAAACCCCTCTTGGCATCCCTACGGCGGGAGCCGCCCTCCGTACCCGGGAGACACCTGCCGTCCCAGAGTGGATTTGCCGAAAGCGGGAAGTGTGACACCCCGGGATCCGATGGTTCGGCCCCTGCCAACACCCACGTCCCGTGTGACGAGGAGCCGACGCAGGCGCGGCAGATTCCCTCGTCCCCAGAAGCTCCCACTGCAGGGAAGACGCGGAGCGTGGATGAGGGGAACCGATGTCTCTTTTCCTCTGTACAGACAACGTTTTCCAAGGAGGAGGAGGAAAGACAGGTGGAGTGCTGAGCCGGGGGGTAGTGGTGTGTCACCGGCCCGCAGGTGTGCTCCCCGGTGTGTGTCCCGGTGAGCCTGCACCGGAGCCCGCAGGGTTGTCCCAGGTGTGCAGCTGTGGCTGCAGGGAGCCCACAGGGTTGCCCCAGGCCAGTGCCCAGGTGTGGCTGCAGGGGAGCCCGCAGCTGTGAGCACAGCGGAGCCCGCAGGAGAGCCCGGCACCCTCACGTGGCGCCCACCTCGGTGCCCGCACGGCCCCGTGTTTTCGCTGCTCCGCCGGCTCCTCCCCGGTTGGCAGAAGGACTCGTGGCTGCGCACGGCTGGCAGTTGCCGCGAAGCCGTGTGGACAAACGCTCATCAGGAAGCGAAGGCCAGAAGGAAGAACAACGAGGTACGTCCCGCGGCCCCCGCGGCCCCCGCGGCCCCCGCGCTCCCTGATTAATTTACAGCGGGCGGGCGCCGGCGCTCAGAGCTACGCCAGTTTTTAGAAGTTTACAGCTGGTCTTGTCAGGCGTCCTGCGTTTTCCTTCCCTCCTTTCTCTTTTTCTTTTTTTTAAGGAGAAGCTCCTCCGCGCACACCCCCGTCCTCCTCCCCCTGACACGCTTCCTTCAGAAGATCCTGGCGTACAAGCCGGTACATGACACCGCGCGCTCCCCAGCGCACAGGCTCCGCGTTTGATTCCTGACACGGCTCCGTGGGTGCGGCTGACAGCTCTCAGATGGAAGCCCCGGCGCGCGGGCTTTCAAGGGGGCGGGCGCGCCGGGCCCATCCATCGCCGGGCGTCCCGGGAGCCGCGGCCGCCTTTGTAGCGCCCCGCCGCGCCGCGGCCCCCTCGCTGGGCCCGGCCGGCGCGCTGACAGGCAGCCGGCGCTTCAGCCTAATCACAAATAAAAGCCCGGTCCCTGTAGGTTACACATCTTCTGTGTTTTGACATTGACCTTAATACATAATTTAACCACAAAGCCGGAGCGTGTGCAACACGATAAGAAAAGACCACAGGACGGGCAAATAAAGTGATGTTCAATCAGAAATCATATTTGTTCCCGACGGCGGAGACGTGGGCGTCGGAGCAAGGGCGGGAGCAGCCGGGAGGGGAGGAGGGCATGCGGCGGGGGCAGGGGGCCGGGGCGGGGGTGCCTGCCTCGCTGCCCAGCCGTGTTCCCGGACGCAGAGGGGAGGGGTGCTGTCAGGGCGAAGTCAGTCCCGCGTCTGGGATGCTCGCTGCACTCAACTGCCCGTCGGCTCCCCGAGACGCGGGTGGGTGTGCGGACGGGGAGGCGCCTGCCCCTGCTGGTTTGCACACACAGGCTGGTGTGCTGGGGAGCCAGGGAAGCAAATATGCACAGTCGCGCGGAGCTCGGTCCCATGATGTCCCGGGAAGGGGGTGGGGAAGGGACAGGGTGCCGGGGCGGGTGCGTCCCTGGAGGCCGGGGGCCCGGTGGCTGTTCCTCATACCGTGACCGGCTGGGTGTGCTTTCCAGGCTGCCCTGCGGTGGACACTGACTCCCGGCCGGACCCTCTGCTCTGAGTGGGGCGGGTGTTCCTCGCGGGGGCCAGAAGCGGGCTCCTGTGGGAGGCACCGGGGTGTTGAGAGGGGGCCACAGGGAGGTGGGGACCCCACCCCTGCCTCCAGCCCCGGACACGCGGGGCGGCTCTGGACACCACACGTCGTGGGGCACCAACGCTCTGGGCAGGGCCGCAGGACGCACGGAAAAGACCCCGCTTCTCTCTGGGAGCCCAGCTTGCACGCGGAGACACAAAGGGATGTGAAGGACAACACACACGGGCAAAACACACCCCCATGTGCACTCAGACACGCTTACGTACGTGCAGACACACAAGGATAGACGGACGCCCGCCTCCGCACACATGTGCACCCGTCTCCGTGCCCATGCGTGCAGCACTCTCAACGTGGACACACACCCGCCGACACAGAGAAGCAGATACACAACTCACCCCGGCACAGACATAGCACCCGCAGGCATAGGCACACTTAGGCCTCCAACAGGCAGCCACACGCCCCGTACAAAGCTACTCCTACCCTCACACGCGCACACAGACCCTGCACTCCTCGCAGCCCGCACCACTTACCCACACGCCCCAGTGCACACGTCACACACCGTCATGCGTGCACGCACACACACACGCACACACTCCCCAGTGCCCCGGCCCGTCCCCAGCATGCTGGAGGCCCCGCTGACAGAGCAGGTGCGCACGCAGGCCGCGTGCGGGACCAGGACTGTTCCTTGTTGCCCCGAAACCCCGCCCCGGGCAGGGGAAGAAATTCACCACCGGTTTCCCAGCTCAGACGTTACCTTCCTCATCCGGCACCGGTGTAGACGCAAACACTAATCCATGAGGCTTGGGTCCAGCCCCAGCCCACGGGCCCTCCGTGGCCGCCGAGGAGCCGCGGTCACTCACGATTCGGGCTCCCGACGAACCACCGGCGACCTACGAAATACGAGGGTCCTGAGCCCGTGGAAGTGCTGGTGATGGACGTCCGGCTGCCCGCAGCTGCGTGACGCATGCAAACCACACACACGTCTCCAGGAACAAGTGATTATTCTCCAATGAGGAGATAAACACCTGCAGGGCGTTTCCCTGTGGTCTTCCCGCTGCGGCTCGGAATCGCCATCCTGGACTTTCTCTGCGGAAAGAGGTGCTTTGGTATTTAATCTTCGCGCTTCACCTCGAAGAGGGCGCTGGGAGGTTTACGACTTCTCGTTGCTTTTGTACAACGGGCTGTAGAACGGCCCATGAGGCAAAACGTACTCATTAATTCTGAGTAACGAGAATAAAAAATATACAAAGTAAAAAGTAGGAGACAGAGGAAATTGTAACAGACACACTTTGGAGACAGAGGAAACTGTAACAGACACACT
>JAHRIG010000284.1:6368615-6405445 GCA_020311275.1 Eira barbara | reverse complement strand
TGTAACAGACACACTTTGGAGACAGAGGAAACTGTAACAGACACACTCTGGTGAATTTGGTGATGTCTTGCTGCGGTCTTTGGTTTCTGAAGTAAAGGGTTGTCCCTGACCCCTCAGAGAGGGCGAAGACGTTCCCCGTGCATTCCAACCAGGTCTCGCTGGGCCAGAGACTTGGAGCCGCTCTGCTGCTGGAAACGCCTCTAAACAGGGACCCATGGGTGCACGCCGTGGGACACACGCCACAGGAAGCGTGCACAAGACGCACGCACAGGGCTCACGCACAGGACACACGCACAGGACGCGCGCACAGGACACATGCCATGGAACACAGGCCTGTGCTCCTCCCACTGGAACCTACCAGGACCACCGCGTGTTTGCGGATTTGCTGGGTTGCGGGAGTGCTGGCGGCGCAGACTCGAGTTCTCCGAGCCGGGGTGTGAGCGTGCGTGCTGTGCGCTCATTCACTCACAGGACTCCGCTTGCAGTGGATGTTCGTCCCTCCCCACCCGCAAGCCGCGTCCCCAGGTACGTTATTTCAGATCTGCAGATGACACGACGTATCACCCGTTTGCCAAGCAGGAGCGATGAGCTGTTGAGACAGACGTGAGTGTTCTGCCGAGTCCCGGGCCCGCTCTTTGTCTCGGGGTGTGGCTGCACCTGTGACTCATCAAGGTTCACCTGAGCGAGCTCCTGGCAACTGAAAACGTGACCCTAGGGCCTGGGAGAGGCCACGAGCAGAGGGCGCAGTGTCGCTGCCCATCTGTCCACGTGCATAGAGTGCGCGTGAAGGTGGAGAAGCCTGTGGCCACGGGAGCCAAGGGTCTCTGTCAAGAACGGAGAAGACCCGCAGCACTGAGACAGAGATCCATGGACACGAGTCTGGGAAGGGACGTGGGAGTTTCCACCCTCGATGGCAGCCTGAAGAATTAGCCTCAGGGAACACAACAGACCCCGGGGGCGGGGGGGACAACCGGACCTTGCGGAGCCACCACGGACCTGCAGACATTGTGGCCGCCATCTTGAATTCCTCCGCTGGTCCCAGCTGGTGTCCTTCTGTCGAGATTCCCAGTGCCCGGCAGACGGCCCCGTTCCCTGCAGCGGGTGGACGCGGGGACGGCAGCAGGGAGGGCGCCTCCACGCCACGGCATGCCGAAGACACAGGCGGCACTGGGTCCCGCCAACACTTGGCACGTGGGAGAGATGCCCCGTTACCCAGGGTCTCAGTGCCAGCAGGACCGGTCTGCTCCAAGTGTTACGTGCTCATGGAGGGGACACGGGCGATCACGGTCCGTGGAAGCGGAAGGTTCCATCGGGAGGCGGAGGAGGACGCTGCCGGAGCTCCAGGGACGATTTCGACCGTGGCCAATGGGCCAGCCTGTGGGCAGGAGACCAAGATTCGTGACAAGAGGCCAGCCCTATCGTGGGACAGGAACACGAGATTCATCACAGCCACGAGGTGGGCTCACGGTGGACGTTGTCCGATGGAGGGCGGACACGTCAGCCGGGCAGGGAGAAGGCCGCTCCGCTGGACCACAGCGAGCCCGTGTGGGGGACCCGTGCTCTGGCCGCCTCGGTCCTTGGCCCAACATAAAGGAGAGTCTGGGAGCTGCTGGCTGTTGCTTTCAAGGGCCTCAGAAGCCACCGTGGACGTCATCCCAGGAGAACGCCCCCGGAACAGCGCTTTCCCGCCCTCCCGCCCCCACACATCTGTTCCCACACTACGGGCGACCGTGGTCCAGTTTCGGGCACCAAAATATCCCACCGCAAGCTTCCCTGAGCACGGCTGCCCTCCTGACCGCGTGCCGAGGACGGGGGAGCTCTCCAAGGCCGGCCCTTTTCCGCACGAGGAGCGGAAAACCTTCGGACGCTTTTCGCAAAGTCTGAAGCCGGTGAGTCTTTCCCAGCTCTGTCAGAGCTCTGTTCCTTTCCGTGGCTGAGTCCTATTGCCCTGCACGGATGTACCATGTTCTCTCTGTCCGTTCGTCCGCTGGGGGACACTGGGCTGCTTGTGCCGCCCGGCTGCTGTGAATGGTGCCACTGTGAATGTGGGCACGTTTCCGGGGGGACGATCTTTATGTGTCTTGGATTTTTAAACGGCCGCAAACGCCTTCTCAGGAATCAGGAGACTTGAGTGGAATCTTGCTAAGGTTGTGGGCATCGGGGCCCCAAATTGTCCCCCGTGGTGCTGGCCGGTCCTAAGTGGCGGCAGCTCTGGCCAGAGACGACTGCGTCTCAGTAGCTTCTCCGCGAGGAGCCACAGAGGGTCTGATTCTCTTCTGTGTTCACATAGGGCCATGCTTGCTCCTGGCCCCAGGAGGACGGGGAGACCACCTGAGAAGTGCAAACATTACTGTAGCCACGATGGTTGCGTTTGCTGAACGTGGGCCTATGGGCTCCCCTCCGGGACCTCCGAGCAAGGGGCCTGCAGGTTCCTTTGGCCGCAGAGCTGCTCCCGCCGAGGCCGAGGGGGTATCTGCTTCCTTTCATTCAGGACAAAGCAAGGCCTCTCCTCTGCATTTATTCTTGGAGACTTAAAATTTGACCACGGGCCACTGTTCCTATTTTATAGAGGGGCTGTGGCAGAGCACCCGAGACGGGGGCCGCAGTAATGGGAATGCGTCCTCCCCCAGCTCTGGAGACCGGAAGTCTGAGATCCAGGCGGGGCAGGGCTGCTGAGATCCAGGCGGGGCAGGGATGCTGAGATCCAGGCGGGGCAGGGCTGGGCTCCCTCCTGAGGCTCCAGAGGAGGGTCCTTCCTCCTCTTCCAGCTTCTGGGGCTCCAGGTGTCCCTGGGCTGGTGGCCATGTCCCTCCCATCTCTGCCTCTGACTTCACGTGGCTTCTCCTCTGTGTCTGTCTCTCCTCTTCCATCTGAGGACACCTCTCACTGGATTTAGGGCAACCCCGCCCATCTGGGGGTTCTTAATTACACGTGGAAAGACCCTACTTGCAAATCGAGTCCCACTGCCAGGTTCCAAGTGGGCGTGAACACACAACCCCCTAAAGGAACAGTAGAGGGAGGGGAACCGCCCCGTCCAGGACTAAAGCCAATAAAATGCCACTAAAGAGGAGAAAGGCCAGACCATCTTTTCTCTGGTTTTGCAACCCGCATTCCTTTCTACGACGGCAAGACTCAAATTCCTGATGCGGCAGAGGAAGCTTTTGAAGAGTCCGTGTGGCTTCCAGGACCTCAGATGGCTCTCGGGGAACAGTCGGCTGAGCTCAGGGTAAACCAACGAGAAACAGATGAGACGCCGTTCGGATGAAAGGGCGCCGGGCCGAGAGACAGGAGGGCGTGGCGTGGCAGCGCGCACTGGGCTTTTGGCGAGGCCCGGAGCTCTGGGCTGGCCTGCGGAAAGCGATGACTTCAGCTACCGGGGGAAGGGGGGCATCGCTGCCGTGGTCTGCACGTGACACCGTGGGCTCCGCCCACTTTGTCCACCTGGGGAAGGTGGGTCTAGGGGTGCTTGTGGGGGCGACGCTCCCTGGCTGCTTGTGCACGCCGCCACAGACCTGTTCCCGCTGCCGCCAGCTGGTGGCTGCGGTGCTCATCCCGTGGTCCGGCAGTGACCGCGCCGCGCCCACCGTCATGTGGAAAGACGACTGCGGCAGGTGGTCTAGGTCCGTTTTAGCTCTTTGGTTTGGGAAGAGGCTGCCGGCTGGAGCCCCCGGGGGGTCGCTGGCACTGGGTTCGGCTCCCCGAGAGGACCCAGCTAAGACGTGCAGGCCTGTCCCCCGGCTGTTCCGGGCAGCGCTCTGGGTCACGGATGCCCCCCGATGGTGGGCACGGCAGCGGCGAAGCGAAGGACCCCATTTAGAAATCAGAATCTGGAAGATGCAAACACGGCTTCAGGACGGTCTTCAAGGCAGGCTCTCCAAGGAGGCTCTCCAAACGTTTGTCTCCGCGACAGCTTTGTGCTTTCCGCTCCCTTCTCCACGCACCGTCCTTCCTTCCTGTCCCCGTGCACCAGCCCCTCCGGCCCACCCAATCTTCTTTTGTTTCCAGAGTTGGAGTTTCCTTTTTCTTCTCTTTTCAGCTTTATGGAGCCAGAAGTGATTGTGACTAACTACATGGTTAAGGTGTCCGGCGTGATTTTTATTATTATTATCTCTCATTGGGTCACGTGAGCCACCATACGATTCGTCATTAGTGTTTGATGTAGTTTTTGTCCGTGCGCACACCGTGGAGCGATCGCCACAGTCAAGGGCGTAAACCCTCCCATCTTCTCGTGTGCTCACCGGGTTTCTCTGTGAAACATGCTGTGGCGGGAACACATCAATTCAACTCCCTAGTGACGCGCAGGGACGCGACACAATGTTGTTACCTGCGGTCACCCTGCCACACCTTCGTTCGCCAGAGCTCGCTCATGTTCTAGCAGAAAGTCCGTGGCCTTGGACCGATGACTCTGTGTCTCCTGACCCCCAGCCTCTGGAAACCGCCCTCTGTCTCTGCGTCCGTGAGTCTGAGTGTTTTAGGTTCTACGTAAAAGTGTGAGCGTGCAGAACGTGTGTTCGTCTGATGTATGACACGAGGTCCGTCCATGTCCTTGCACACGGCGGGCCTGCGCGGGTCTTCAAGGCTGAGTGATAGTCCCTGTATTACAAACGCTTCCCCTTTCTCCGAGCTTCTGGTGACCAGATGCCCACGTACCAGGGTAGGTATTGCTGACCTCACTCATAGCGCTGAGGCCCACATGTCCTTTCTGGAATGGATAGGAGCTGTGCTGGGGTATGCGGCCTGTCCAATTTGGGGTGTCTACCGTGCCATTCACCTTTTCCTCTCTTCCGGCATCCCCAGACCCGTGGGTTCCACAGGCTGGTCCAGTGGAACAGCTGGACCGGACAGTGAGATTGGACCCAACCGGCCAGTCTGTTACAGCTCCCACATCGAGGTTCCCTCCAGGGGCCTGGGACCCTAGAATCGGTTTTCACATGGTCCCGGGTGACTCTGGTCCTGCCTGGATCGGGAAGCCCAGGTTTTCCTCCTCTTCCGCTAACCCCTGCACCCCAAATCCATCGGCTGCTCACTTGCACTCATTTCGAGCTCACCCCAGGCCTCTAGAAGGAGGTGCCTGTGCTGTCATGCCAGGGGCTGCGTCTTGGTCTGGTCCTCTCTCTCAGAGCACCAGTTCCTACACGAATGATGACCCGACCTCCACCCACCTGCACACCTGTTCCCTTCTTTGTCCTCCTCATCTTCCTCATCGAGGTGGAGGAAATCATTCAGTCATATTTCTTCCTATGGTCCTCTGAGAGTCTACCCAGCTAAATCAAAAGAGAACATTAAATTATTGATTCGGTTGCTTCTTCAAAAAATTGTTGATTATTTACCATGTCACATGCACAGGATGCTGGGGACCCTAGCTCATGGGAAAGCGTGACCTCTGCTCTCCTATAAGAATGGGTGGGAAAGATGACACTCACCAGGTTGTGACCTGGAGCCATGCTAAGTTCGGGGGAGTTATTGTGGGAGCTCCCTATCCACCCACCCACCTACCCACACACCCATCCATCCATCACCCATCCACCCATTCCTCCATCAACCATCCACCTTCCATGCATCCATCATCTGTCTGTCCGTCCATCCATCCATCCATCCATCTTGTAACCATCCATCCATCTCTCCATCCACTAACTCAAACATCCACCCATCCTTCCACCTATCTGTCCATTTACCCATCCACTGACCCATCCATCCACCATCCATCCACCTTCCATGCATCCATCATTCATCTAACAATCCATCTGTCCGTCTACCCATTTACCCATCATCCATCTATCCATCCATCCATTCTGCCACCTATCCATCCATCCATCTAACCATCCACCAGCCCTCCATCATCCACCCATCCATCCTTCCAACTATCAATCCACCCACCCACCCATCCAACCAACAATCCATCCATCATCCAACCATCCATCCATCCAACCATCCATCCATCCATCCATCCGTCCATCTTTCCATCCATCCAGCATCTATCCAGTCACTGAGTCAATAAACCATGGCACCTGCCTTCAGGTTACCGAGTTTCACCTTCAAGCTCTACATACAAGTATCTCTGTCTCAAATTCTTAAAGAATATTTCTTATCCTCCCGAAAGGATACATTTTGGTATTTACTGTAGGAGAAATCTTCCTTAACAATGGCAGAACCATGAGTTCTATACTGAGTGGGTACCACTAATGGACCCTCACCTGTTTCCAATTCCCCCCCTGAAAAGACAAGAAAGGCCTCCAGGCAGGCCTTAAAGTCTTGCCTTCTATGAAGGCACCAACTTGCTTCCAGCTTCTTCTTCGTCCTGAACACCCATCTGGCTGAGTGACATCATCAGTATCTCCATCCCTCATCCACCAGACCAGGATTCCAAAATCACTTTAGTTTCCCAGATTTCTTCTTCTTGTCCCTGTGTTCACGGCTCACCATGTCATGCTGACCTCCTTCCTCTATGACCTCCTGGCTCTGCCCTTGTACCTCCACTTCCCCTTGCCCCCCTCTAGTCAGCGACTCTGCTGTCTTCTTCTGGCTTACCAGGATCAGGATGGCTTCTCGGCTGGAGTCTTTGCCTCTTGTTTCTCCTAGTTCTTGCACTGGGTTTTCTGAGGCTGCTGAATGAGGTACTGAAAACTAGCGGGTGGGACATCAGAAATGTATCTTTTCATAGTACTGGAGGCCAGATGTCTGACACCTAGGTGTCGTCACAGTTGGTTCTCTTGGAGTGCCGCAAGGGACAATCTGTTCCAGTCCCCTCCCAGCTTCTCGTGGTTTTCTGGCAACCCCTGGTGACCCTTGGCTTGTACATACACCACCCCAATGCCCACCTGTGTGGTCGCAGGGTCTGTCGCTCTTCCCAAATCTCCCCTTCCTATAAGAACACCAGTCACATGGGATTAGTGGCGCACCCTGAGGCACAATGAGCTTGTCTCCACTCATTACATCCATACACAACTTATTTCCAGTGATGGGCACCTACTGAGGTGCTGGAGATGAAGACACTCACACATGAGAGTTTGGTGGTGGTAGGGGACACGAGTGAGACCATAACGCCTGGGTTCTACCAAAAGTCCACGTGCATTTGTGGTTGAAAGTGCCTTAGGCGTGGCTGACAATGGCACTAAAAATCGTACCCATGTTGTGTTGTGGAGAACGTGCATCTCATGCTGAATAGGAACTGCTCAGACGGAAGGCACGTGGCAATAAAATGGTGACACCAAAAAAGCACAACTTGCTGCTGGGACAACAACTCTCATTTAAGAAGCAGAGAAGCAGCCGCGAAGGTCTCGCTTAGGGCTGCAGGCAAGAGGGAGATGGGCCCTGGGATCACAGCAAGAACCCAACAAAACCTCTGTGTCCTTATTTCACTCGCGGCCATTACTTTGGTTTCCGTGGGCGTGGGCCATGGGAAAAACTCTTGGTTTCTCCGGAACGCTCGGGCCGCTTGTCCGTTTCAGAGAATTAAACTTCAAAGTTGAAGCAGAGCATCTTAAAGACCATGAGAATGCAGAGGTATGTTTTATTGAACCACCCGGGGCACGGAAATATAAATGATCAAAGCGTTTGCATGGGCATGTTTTCCCACTTACACAGAGCAGAGCCCAGTGCGCTGTGATCTTAATTGTGGTCAAAGGTGACTCTCCCCGAGCGGGTGGTCCTCTTGCTGCCCTGCTGGGGGGGCGAGGTGGGGTCAGCAGCTCTAATGGGTGCCTCTGGCCATCTGAGGGCGTCTCGAGCCCCTGCGCAGGGTGACTTTGCAATCAGCAATTAAAACTCTTCTTTATTCAACAGAGCCATGAGCTTTGGGTGGTGTTCGTGGTCAGAGTGTGGTGGAGGAGGGTGTTGGTCCAATCATGGGGCCGGAGGCCACACCACAAGTGTGAAGTGAGTCTCTTGGGGCTGAAACCAAGGTGTCCGCGGGCTGCGCTCCATCAGGAGGCCTGGGACAGAAGATGGCCGTCCTTACCCTTCCCAGCGTCCTGAGGTTGCCCGTGTTCCTTCACTGATGGTGCCTCCTCTGCCTTCTCCGCACATTGTCCCATCTCTGGCCTCACCTCGCGTCCCTCCTCCTCAGGGTGAGAGCCCTGCCTCCCTCTCACAGGCAGCCGTGCTGGAGCGATCCCAGCTGGATAATCAGGACGTCTGATCCCATCTGCAAAACCCCTTTACTCTATGAGGTGGCACATTCATGAGTTCTGGGGAACAGGACGTGGACATTTCGGGGGCCCCTATTCAGGCTGGCACATTATCGAAGGTCACAGCCCCAGGTTCTAGAGACTGACATGTAGACCCCCTTGGGGACATTCCTCTGTCTCCCAAATGAGCATCAGGACGTGGACATCTTTGTGGACATTAGTCTGTTTCCCACATGGGGATTAGGATGTGAATGCCTTTGGGGACATTTTTCTGTCTCCCACTTCGGGATTAGGATGTGAACATCTTTCGGGACATTTTCTCTGTCTCCCACAGCACTAATCAGATCTTTTGCTGCTTCTGACATTTTTGTTAGACTCAGGCTCCTTCGAGTCCAATTTGTACCAAAGGGCATTGCCAACATTTTCGTTAGGCGCGTGCGGAACCAATTAGGAGGACTGCAGGGTCAGTCTCTTGCCCGAGCGCCTTTCATGACTTCTGCATGGTACGAAGTCACAAGATGAGCAAGAGGAGGCAGAAGACACAATTCTGAAGTGAGTGGTTATTAGGTCCAATTCAACAAGCATCACGAGAGCGTCTGCCACGGGTCCACGTTGTGCAGGGCGAGAAATCCTCAAAGTGCCATGGCGTCCCTCAACCCAGTTGTGGCCTGAGAGGGAATGGAAAGGCAATCTCATGGTGGGAAAGCAGCACCGGTGGGGTGTCTCGGTGCCGAGTTCTGTGGGACCTATGCCCTCTGTGATGCTCTGCCTGTCGCTCCCCTTCGGACCAGCAGGGATGGTCTCCACATCTTCAGGGTGAGCTGGAGACCTAGTCCTCACACCACCCATGCCCGAGGGACAGTAGACTGGGATCTGTGGATGTCCTGGGAGGAACGAGAAGGCCACGTGCTCACACGGAATTCACATGACGATGGCAAAAGTCGTCTGTGGTTGACATTTTCAGTGAATTGACATTGACTACGTGCCAACACCATGCTTACCATGCACCTGCCCCAGGTTCGGCATCCTGGTTCCTGGGTCTCTCTTGGGTCCTTTGATGGTCACGTTTCACAGTTGAGGGACAGAAGTGCCAACTGCAAGTCTGGAGGGAGTGTGAACTGTCCCAAGTGTTTATGTCGACGTGATGGTGAACAAAATCAACGTCACGAATGGGAAAACCAGCGTGGCGTGGGGTATTCTCCCGTGTCTTCTAGATTCACAGAACGTTCATCCGCGGTGCCTTCGGTGGTCTAGTCCCGCTGTGAGGGCTGAGCATCCTTTGTCATGACTGTACATCACGGAGATGTTTTGTGTAGTGTTGCTTGGCAGGGACATCACAAGCTCAGGTGAATCTTTGGCTGAGTGTCCCTGTGCCCTGCTGACATCAGGACAGGTGCGAGGAGACTCCCATGGCTGGACAACCTCTTGGAGGCTTTCGGCTCAGTCACGAGCCCCGTGGGGCTGTGGGAAGCGCTGAGACCCCTGCCCTCCTGTTCTGAGGAAGACTGAGGTGGTGGGAGAGGGTGGTCTACCCATGTGTGTCCAGTGAGATGCACACATGATGGTGGACGTGTTCATCAGAAAGTCCCTCCCTATTCTCTTACCGTAAGATTTTTAACACCTCAGTGTGTTAAAGCCTAAGGTACACATGGCTCCCATTTCAGCATTCCCGTTGGTTGAGTGTTGGCATCCGATGAATCCTTGAAAAGCATGGGGTTGTGGTGGACAGTCCATTGAACTGGAGGGGGCAGGACTGAAAAGGAAGCCTGCGTGAAGCAGCGCCGGGTGAAGGTGGCATGCCACATCGGTCCCGTTTGTCCACAGCATGAGACCACAGGAGGAGCAACATGGTGGACAGAACCATTGCTAGGCTTGGAGCCCTGCAGCTTGGTTGAATGGATTAACCAAGCCAGCATAATGATACCCTTTCTCTGAGTTGTGTAGACAAAACAACACTGATTTTATGCATGCGGAGACTTTGAATTGGCTGAAAACCTTAGGGCAAATGTTTTCTAACTGAAGAGGAACTCCATTCTGCCCCAAGGACGCTGGCTCCCAGAGTCTAATGCTTACATTTTAACAATTTTTGTTTGGGAAGCATGAAATCATTCTCGGGGACGGCACTATTCAGCGAGTCCTGATTTGGGGTACAGGGCTTTCGGACTCTGTTGTGAGGCGGCATGGGCATCCTTCAGAACCACTTGGGGTACACGGGTCTAGAGGGGCCTCAGGAAATCTGCACCCCCCTGCTCGGCAGCTCACTCCTTCCGAGGAAACTGCATTTGGATGAAGGGTTTGTCCGTCGAGAACCGCCTGGAACCAACCAGTTCAAGAGCGAGCACTGAGGTGTGGTTAGTCCGTTCCCTGAAGAAGGAGACCTAATACCTACCAGGGGCAAGGTGTTCCCCGAAATCCAACGACATTCGCCAGGAGGCTCCTCATGCCTGTACTGTTTGGAGGAAACGGACCGGCCCCCTGCTCAGGTCTCTCAGGGCAACTCTTAATTGCCCATCCCCCGTTGGCTGCCCATCCCCCGCTGGCTGAGTGGATTCTTGGCCACCTCCACGGAAGACCACGGAGATTCTGCTGAAATCCGTCTTGGAGCGTCTGTCCCATTTAACGGCATATTTGGGTAACAGACCAGTAGACGCACAGGAATGAGACGGAGATCGTGATTCCAGCAGCCACAACGAAGGAGGCACAGCCGGGCGTCCCAGAGACAACAACGTGCCATCTTTGTTCTGGGCAGAGCAGACATTTGGGCCCCGAGATGAGGAGGACGAGACCACCCACACGTTATTTTGAGGTTCGTTACTGAATGTGGGTTCTTGGGGTCTTGGAAAGTTATTTTAATTGCTCTGCTCTAGCACCGTAAACAGCACGCAGGCCACTCGTGAGTCCACCCCATTGATGCAATGCCGTGGCAGAATGAGAGAAACCTGGCCCCGATTTCGGGCCCAGGGGATCTGAGTGGGCACCGTTGTCGGATCCCAAGTATGGTCATCACTCTACGATGACCCCCCTTCCCGTCCGCCAGCCTCTCGGACAGTCCTTTAGGATGCATCATTTGGGGAAATTCTTCTTGGCAGCTGACCCGAGTCCCTTATGCTTCAGCCCGAGCTCGAATTTGTTGCTTCTGCTCTGGTTCGCTCTTCAGCTGGAAGGCATCTGACCTTGCCCCTAATCGTTCCCTGCTGTGGCTCCCATATGCCTCCCTCTGCCTGTGATCGCAGCTCTCAGGGTTCCTCCTGGAGCAGGATTTCCCTCTGGGACCCCATGGCCTGAGTCAGGCCTCTCAATGGGGCACACTCAGTTTTGCGGCAAAGACCCAGGAGGAAAGCTGACTCTTTTTGTGTTTGAAGCATTTAGTTCAGCCAGCAGAGGTTCAGCCAGCAGAGGACTCTGTGGGTATAGATATAAATGCAGAACCATTCTAAATGCGTCTCAGAGCGGGAGCGAAACGCTCTTGGAAAGAAACAGCGGCCCTCTCAGATTCTCAGGTTCTTGGAGGGTTGGAAATAAGTCCTTCGAGGTGTTTCGGGGCTGATCTGCCTCCCAGGGGACACTCGGCACTACTGGGGACATCTATGGTTTTGTTCCTGCTGGAGGATTGCTTTTCTCTTCTGGGAGGTGCAGACCAGAGATGCCGCCCAACGTCGCATAACGCACAGCGCCCCAGCACGAAGAATCATTCTGCCCGAAACGCCAGTCGAGCCGAGGTTAAGAAACCCCCAACCGGAGGAATCTAGAACATTTTGCGGACTGTGAAACGGGGGTTCCTAAATGTGACATGGCGGGTCAGTGACTGAGGCGGGTGGCCCTCCTTGCCTTAGCCCAGTCCGCCCCCGGGTGTGGTCACCACGGCATGAGCTATCGGTGGGTGAAGGCATTTGGGGTACCAGATGTGGTTGGGAAGGAGAACGCTCGTGTCCCTCTCTCCAAGCCTGGCCCCTGCTGGTGCATGGGACCCGTTCCCCACGGAACGAGGCACTGGAGCTGAGGGTTGCTTGTGGCTACACAGCCTGCATGAAGGCTGACAGCCGAGGGACACTCTCCAGAAGGTGTCCTGTCTCTGGGTTGGTGACATCAGCTTCTGGACGGTCAATGCTTGTGCTGGTGCTTTGGTCATGTCTGTAGGCTTGTTGTCACGAACCAAAACAGGGGGCAGCGTCCCGCCTCCAAGTGAGGTCTCCAGCGCGTTCTTGTCCTGCTCATGCGGCTTCTCGTGGTGAAGACTGGAGGTGGAGACACAACATCCTGGAAGGGAAAGACTGTTTTGGTCACGATATGCTGTATTTGAGGAAAGAAACGAGGTCTTTGGGAACGCCACGAGCTCCCTTCGTTGGCAAGATGCCGGGTCAAACACAGCCGGGTGTCCGGAGGATTCCAGTAAAAACACCATCAGAGGGTCATTTGGAAATGGCACATTGGGGAGGGGGCTTGTGTTCCATAGATTTTTCTGGGCTTTTGCCCTCTGGGCACTTTCGCCACATTTCTTTTTTTGGCTTTACTGCAACGGAACTCAGTGCAAAGCTTGGTGGAACCTCTGAGAGAAAGCACGAGGCTTGCACTGGGAGGCACACACTTGGTTGGATTCGGAAAAGAAACAAAGCTGATTTTAGTCGATACATTGTAGCAACATGAGGATGTGGAATCCAGTGCATTGGGAACTCTGGTTTGCAAAACTGTGCCTCTCCAGGGAGTCTCCATGTGGCACCCCCGTTCCCCGGATGCTCCTCAGGTGGGCGGGTGCCCCGGTTTCTACTGCGGACGGTGACGGGTACCCTGTTCCGAATACACTGCGGCTTGGAGCACACGATGCGCGAAAGACAGGGGTGGCCGGTTGGCCCTCCGGAGGTTGGGAACCGCAAAGCTCGCGCTGGCTTTAAGTCAGGATTCTTTGCTTTTGATCGCAGAACCTGCTCAGAGTGAGGTTTTTGTTACTGTGCAGTGGCTCTTAGTGGCTACCCAGAAAAGCCCGATTATGTCGCTGGCAGTCCTGGGGGGGGGTAGCGGGGGCGTGTGGACCCAGACCTTCTCCACCCGGGTCCTGGGATCGGCTCCGACAGCTTCCCAGCCCGTCAGTTTATTTTCCTGCCTGGAACCACCATGTGTCGCGTGCCCCCAGCGCACGGTCCCAGGCAGCGGCCCAGACACTCGGGGAAATCCGCTCGCGGTGTTTGATTACACTTCTGCGCGTCAGGACACTGCGTAAACACAGGTGACAGCCCAAATAAGCACCGGTTAATTTAATTTGAGCCTGGCCAGCGGGGTGGTCACGCTGAAATGCGGAGGGAGGTGGGAACCGGCGTGTCTGCGGGGTGGCTTTGCCCCCATCGTAGGGCGCTGCTTGCACCGCGCTTTCCTGCGGAACATGGTTTCTCTGCCGCGCGCGCGCGGAGCCCGGCTTCTCAACGGCATTGAGCGCTTGTGACCAGGACCCTCGTGTTTGGAAGGCTTTCCTCCCTTCACGTCTGTATCTCTGCCTGTGTCTGACTAGGGACACTCAACTACGGCAGCTTAACGCTTGCGATTTGACCGGTTTACCGAGTGCAGCCGCCGGTAACCGGCGCGGGGAGCCCATGGTCTGGGTGCGTCTCCACGGGAGCGGCTGTCTTCGGAGGCCCTTTGCAGCGGTTCTGGGAACCAGGAGGGTCTTGCCTGCAGGCCGTGGAGACGGCGGTGTGGGTGGGTGCCTTGCTGGAATCCGGGTGACATGCCTTCAGGGTCGTGCAGGCAGCCGTGGGAGGGGGCTCTTTCGGGAAGGCGCAGGCGGGCCGCCAGCATTTGGGGGGCTGTGTGGGAACCCCAGAAGGAGGTGCGGCTCAAGGCCGTGCCGCCGGCCAGGCAGCGCGTACCACTCTGTTGTCCGGTGAAGGCGTCCCGCCGGCTCCAGTGCACCGAGCCCACCACCGCGGGCGCGCGCCGGCCGTCCTCACCTGCGCCCCGGGCTGGGACAGGGGACTCGGAGAGGCGTCCCACGTTGGGGAGTGAAGCCGGGAAGGGGTGAGGCCGAGGCCCGAGCGTCAGGAGCGCGTGCGCGCACGCGGCACCAGAACGTGGGCACTGGCGCGCGCCTCGCGAGGGGTGGCCACGTCTGCCTGCGCGTTGGGAGCCGTCTGGGAGCTGTAACTGCAGGACGAGCTAACATTACAGACTTATTTGGGATTTAAGGCTTAGTTAAATATGCCCCTCAAAAAAGTTTTCTCACTTTTTTGATTCGCGACTTTTGTTATCAGGGTGTTAATAAGGCGGGACGCGGCGGCGGCGCGCGGAAGGAAGCTGTTGGCGCGTCAATTACACGGGGCTGCACTTCCCTGCTCATTAGTATTCTTGGATGTCTCTAATTTACATCTAAATGTACTGACTAATTTTGATCCAATCATGTCAGAAATGATAGGTACTGTGTGGGACGAGATGACAGCCCCACCAGCAGAAATTGCCAGAGTGAGGGATCCCCCAGGGCGATGATTTAATGCCCGAGTCAGCCAGGGCTGTCAGAATCGGCGGCCAAATTATGACACATTATGCCGGCAATGGACCCACACGGACGCGGTGCGGGGGGAGCTCGGTTATTAAACCCGCGCCCCCGCCCGCCCCACGGCGCTGCTCCCCGCCCCGCCGCCAGCGCGCATCCCGCGCGCCCCCGGAGAACTGCTAATCACCCTTCCGAGGCCCCTTCCGCCGAGCGGGCCGTGGGGGGGACACCCGGGCGCCAGAGGGCGGCCCTCCACGGTCTGCGCCCCGGGCCCCCAGAATGACATTTGCATCGTTCCCACAAACTTCGTGCAGCGTGTGTGCTGCAAGGATGAGCTTTCTTCCCAGGGGTGTGAGTGTATGTGTGAGTGCATGACCTTGTGCCTATGTGTATATGAGCGTGTGCATGCGTGTCTCTGCGTGTGCACGTGTCTGTGTATGCGAGTGCTTGTCCCTGTGTGTGTCTGTGTATAAGTGTGTGCATGTGCATACGTGTGTGTGCGTGTGCTCATGTGTCTGTGTGCATGGGAGCGCCCGTCCCTCTGCGTGCATGTGAGTCTGTGTGTAAGCGTATGTATGTGACTCTGTGTGTGTTCATGTGTCTGCGTGTAAGTTTATGCATGTGCCTATGTATGCGTGTGTACATGGGTATGTGTGCATGTGTGTGCATGTGTCTCTGCGTGCACGTGTATGTGTGTATGTGTGTACGCGAGTGCTTGTGCCTGTGGTGTGTGTGTGTGTGTGCCTATGTGTATGACTATCCGTGCCTGTATGTGTGTGTATCTGTGTGCATATGTCTGTGCATGTATGTTGTGCATGTGTGTACGACCACATGTCCATGTGTCTGCATATGCCTGTATGTCTATATGGTATGTCTGTGTGCCTGCGTGTGTACATGACTCTGTGTGCATGTCTCTGTGTGTACAAGTGTGTGTGCATGTGTCTGTGTGTGTACAGTGTGTCTGCATCTGCTTGGGTGTGTCCATAACTGTGTGCATGTCTGTGCCTGTGTGCATGCATAACTGGGTATACTGTGTGTGTCCATAACCGTGTGTTCGTGTGTGTACATAACCATGTGCGTATGTGTCTGTGTGTCTGTAAGCCTGCACACATGTGCATCTGTGTGTATAGAGCCATGTGTGGGCATGTGTCCATGTGTGCATGTAGCCATCCGTGTGCACGTCCCTGTGCATGTGCATAAGCACGCGTGTGTGCGTCAGCTGCCCGCCTCCGGGACCCCTCTCCGGAAGGGAACAAAGACACTCTCTGCAGCCGGGCCCAGCCTGGCCCCCGCGTCCTCCCCGCTCTTAGCTTAAGGGGATTTTCCTGTCACACGGGAGCCTGTATGGCAGGAAGTGTTTATTTTTGTACCTGTTCTTTTTATTGCTCCCACGGAGGTGGAGGTGCAACAGGGGCGGCCCCCGGGGGTCTTATTGCCCTGGACACTGCGGCCCCAGCTGCGGTCTCCGACGTGCATCTCCGGTCCCACCGCCCACTCGGGAGACGATCCGGCTGCCCGCGTCACCTCTTCAAACCCGGTTAACCACCGTGGGGTGAAGCGTACTCCCTGCTTTCCCGTGTGGCGGCTTCTCGTGGCCTCCCGTGGAGCTCTGGGGGGTCACCCCTCGTGCCCCTGTGGTTTTGTCTTATTTGTGCCAGGTTACATCCCGGGCAGTTTCCTTAGGAAACACCCCCACATGCTGCTTCGTGATGACCAGAGTGACAATAGTGACGGAGATGAGGAGACGCATAAACGTTTCTGGGGCGGGGGGAGCAGGGAAGCAGAGCGGTGGCTCGGGAAACGGGGAAGCACTGAATTCAGCATTTCCGAGTGTCTGCTGCACCGGAAGGAATTCACACCCGTCCCTCTGTCCTCATGCACACCCGTCCCTCTGTCCTCAAGAGCGGGACGTCAAGGAAAGCACACCTTCCCGGCCAGGCAGGCGGGAGCCCGGATCCCCTCGGCTCTGAGGACGAGGCACTTGGCTTTCCAGCGTTGGGGAAGGAGGAGACGGGGCGACTGGCATCTGGTGCCGTCGGTGGGCCGTCCTTACCCCGCAGGACACATGGCACTGACTCGCGAGGGCAAGGGGACCAGAGAGCAGTGTTTCCTCCCAAAGCGAGGCTTCCCACGTGCACGGGCGTAGCTGCTTTGTATGGCACGGGCCCGTACTGTGTGGTGCGTGTTCTGTACATATGCGTGTCTGCTCTCAGGAGCCCGTGGAGGCCAGTGCAGGGGCAGGATCCCTTTACCAACTTCCTGGGCCTCTCTGTCCGGGAACCTCGAGTCGAGCACTTTTTTGGTTCCTTCTGGCCACTTGCATGACCAAGACTGAAGCAGTGACTGGCCACGGGTATCAAAAGGCAGTTGTCATGACATTTCTAAGGGTTAGCTTAGTGTCTGGATGTTTGGAGGCAACATAAGGAATTAGCTGGTCCCCTGAAGGGCACCGTCCAGAATTAGGTACAATGTGTCCTCTTCTTTGTGCCAGTTTTGTGTTTATTTGGGACAGGTTGGAGCTCCCGAGGAGATGCCGTCAAGGCTCCCTCTGTGTGGGAAGGACGTCTGGCAGCCTCGTGAAGCCAGACGGGCACAGGAAGCCACTCAGGTGCTCCATGCACAGGTGTCCCGAGACCCGGAGTCCCTGCTCCAGCCCCCACGCCACCTTCCGGAGCTGTGTATCCCCGAGCAGACCCCGTTGCTTCTGCGGTACCCAGCATCTCCCTTTGCAAACCCAGGGGCCTGGATCACAGATCCCGACAATTATTTCCAGCCCTGGCATTTTGCGATGAAATCTGCACAGTCACGGAACATCTCCTGGGTCCTGGGGCGAGGGTGGGCAAACCCAGCCCCGTTACCTGCTTTGGTACGGCCCACCCAGGAGCTTGGAATCCTTTAAGGAAATCATGCAGTGTTGGTTTTATTTTCCACCTTTAAAAGGCTGGGACACATCAGCAGATGAATATTGTGTAACACAAGAAGGTGATATGAAACTCAAGTCTCCACGTCAACTCCCATGAGGACACAGCACGCCCTTCCGTATACGCATGAGCTGTGCCGGCCTTTGCACGACAATGACTGAGCTAAGACATTGCAACAGACACCGTGTGCTCTCACTGCTGTGCATGAAACTGTTCCCCCCAAAATGCACATGTTGAAGCCGTGCCCCACCCCCAGCGTGACGGGATTTGAGCTAAGGGAGGCATTACGGTGAAAGGGGTCATTAGGGCAGAGCCCTGGTCCTTCATAAGGAGAGACAGCAGAGATCTGTCTCTGTCAGGTGAAGACACAGGGAGAAGGTGGCCGTCTGCAAGCCAGGGAGAGAGTCTTCACCAGGAACCAAGTCTGCTCCGCCTGGATCTGACCTCCAGCTTCCAGAACCACGAGCCATAAGTGTCTGGGGCCCACGCGCCCTGTTCTGTGGTGCTTAGTTGTGGCAGACGGAGGAAACTCCTACACCCACAAAGTCATAAGTCCGTGTCTGGTCTCGTGAAGCAGAAGTGTGCCCAGCCCCGTGCACACACGGCCCAACGGTTCCGACTTCACCTGGTTGATGTGTGGCTCTACCCCGGAGGTTGTCTTCAAAGACAGGATTCCTGCTCCCGAGACTCCCCAGCGAGGGGCTGGAAGACGCTGGGAGACACCGATGGAGCCTTCCTAGGTCACGCTGCCTGTCATTCTCAGGGGGGATGACGTGCGCAGAAGCCCGGCAGCCCCAGCCTGGGGCCGGCTGGGTTCGTGTCTTCAAGCCTGTAGCCGAGAACGGTGGGGCCAAGGGCTCTGGGACTCAGAGATGCTTCCCAGAGATGGTTCCCGGGCTGCGCTTGGTTCCAAGGGGGCGCGTGCACTGGGGTGCATGTCTATGTGCCATCTGCTCCCTGGCTGGGCTCCAGGAAGGTGGCTGTGACCACTCAGTGGATACCTAGTGTGGACTGTGGGTTCTCAGCTTACACAGGGTCCTGGACAGAACAGGTGGTACCAGCCAGGGTCCTGGGTTGCGATGGTGGAGATGTCCTCATGGGCACCCAGCGGGACACAGAATGGCCACATGGGCCATGGGGGCTACAGGACAGCCTCCTTCATTGTGGCTCACCCCAGGGAGGCGAGGGGGCTGCAGTCATGAATGTCCGCCTTGGAATGTGTTAGACTTGGACTGTGTTGGCCACACAGTGCACACTGAGCCAGAGGAGCTACTTGAAAGAGAAGGGGGTCCCTGCTCCTGTGGGGTTGCTGCCGTCAGATCAAGACTCGGGATATCATATGGGGCCTTACAAGCTCTCAGGGTATCTCATTCTCCTACTTCCAGACCAACACAGTCCCCACGACAACATCAGGCTGAGACACAGGGGCACTTGTGACGGGCAGCCGGCCAGTCTGTGGGCTGTTGATATCTCCAGAGCCCAGGCACTGCCTGATTCTGGGGCCTTGAGAGTGGGCACCCCAGGCTGCCTGTAGGAGCACATGCCTCCCACCCTGCTACTGTGAACCGTGGGACCACAGTGTGCAAAAGGAACAGACTTCTGACAGGGTGCTTACTGCGTGGTCTCAGACTCCTGGTGTGTCCGTCTGTAGGAGTGTCCCAGGGCTGCCGAATTACCCAAAACCATGCAGTCGAAACAACAGACATTTATCACCTCCCGGCTCTGGAGACCAGAGACAGATCCAGGTGGGACAGGGCCGCTGAGATCCAGGCAGGGCAGGGCTGCTGAGATCCAGGTGGGACTGGGCTCCCTCCTGAGGCTCCAGGGGAGGCTCCTTCCTGCCTCTTCCAGCTTCTGGGGCTCCAGGCGTCCTTGGGTTTATGGCCGCGTCCCTCCCGTCTCTGCTTCCGTCTTCACGTGGCTTCTCCTCTGTGTGTGTGTCTCCTCTTTTGTGTGTTACAAGGACCCCTGTCATGGAGTTCGGGCCACCCTGACCCAGGACGAGCTCATCTCACAGTCTTGACCTGATTCCATCTGTTTCAACCTACAGTTTCCCATTACGGTTTCTGGGAGCACCATGTGGACATATCCTTTTTGGGGACACATCTTTCGTCTCAGAAACTGTCAGGTTGCCCACCTAAGGGAACGGCAACGGAGCGGTGTCTCCTGGCACAGGAACCTGGGTTCCCTACCACGCTCAGCCGCACCGCCGTTCTGAGTGACCATTGTCCCTCGTAGCAGTAAGAACAGCCAGACCAGCGGCAGGAACCGGAAGTCACGACAGCTCAAGGACACGGTCTGTGCACCTGTTCAGTGTCCTCCCTGCACACACCTGGGGTCCCACCTGTGCTCGGCTAAAAGACACACACCTGGGGTCCCACCTTATGCCGCCCAGAAGACACCCCTTCACTCCCACTGACGAAGCCACGTGTGTGAGGCATCGCCAACCACAGGTATTATGAAACACGGCAGCCGGGGCAGGGAGGGTGCTGTCCAGGACCCCGTGGAGACTGCCCGTGTATCCATCCCTGAAGGGGTCCTGTCCTCACGCTGCATTCACCGCCACTGGAGAACCAGCAAGAAGGTTATTCCTGTTCCGGGGTTTTCTGCACCAACATTACTTAGGAAGATCGGCCTCCCCGGGAGGGCGCCCTCGCCGGTGGTCCCTGCCTGCGATAGGACTTTTCACTCATGATCGGAGTCACGCCTTTAAAACCCTCTTGCTACATGGGATTAGGGTTTTCGAGCCTCCCATCCCCCGAGGCAGGTGTAGTTCTCCCGACGTGGACTCCACCTTTCTCGAGGCGAGGCTGCGTTCCGGGCTCTGCGTGGTTCCTTTGGCCAGGAGCCCCGGATCTGCCTCCCAATGGCACAATCAGCACCACCTTGCCTCGGGGCCACGGGCGGGGGCGGCTTTGTGGAGTGGTCCCGGGCTCAGACCGGAGTGAGCGTCCCAGCAGCGTGGTAGAAGCGGCTCTTCATCTTTTCTGGAAGGGCTTCGGGGGAAACAAAAGGGAGCCCCTCTTCTCCCAGTAGGGGCTGCAGGTGAGCCTTGTGGTGAGCACGCGCCGGATAGGAAGCCCCAGATTTTTAAAAGCAAATTAATCAGGGACCGTGAATTCCCAGCTCGGGAAGATGAAACACGAGATCCTTTGAGGTTCCAGCATCCTGGCGCACGGTTTCTCCCTTAAAAATTTACATCCCCATTATTTTAACAACAATTTACGTTGACCTACATGTGGTGGCAGGGGTACGACGGACGGTGACGGTAGTACTAAGACCAGGAAAGCCGGGTGAGCACATTGTAGCAAGGGGAGAAGCAGGCCAGGACGCATGAACGGACGCTAGGGCTGACGGGGCACCTGTGTGGGCCGCGTTCTCCAGCAGCACGGGCAGAGAAGAGGTTTGGGAGTTGGGGGGCAGGGAACGCATTTGGGGTCAACGTACCTGAAAGGCAAGGCTGGGAGCAAGGCTGAGTACAGGGAGACACAGAGGCTCAGGCCAGCTCTGGAGGGAGGGAGTTCTGCACTGGCGCGGCCACGACAGCTGTCCCGAGTCGGGCTGGTAAAGCCCGAAATTGGCCCCACCTGGCTCCGTCCTCGGGAGGGTGTGACTCTGGGCGGGTGGCTCTCTGCAGCGAGGCTGACCTCCAGATGCCTTGAGGGTGCCTTCGGACAGCCCTCCGTGCTGCTGCGTGGGGAGGCCTCCTTGTCGGGGCCTGAGTGGAGCCGCACGGTGTCCGGCACGATAGGGCGAATGTGTGCACACCACGGAAACGGACCGGAAATCCACACGGAGCTTTCTCCAGGCGTCTGCGGCTGTGCACCACACGTGTGTGGCCCAGGGGTGTGGACCACGGGTCTACACGGAGCTTTCTACCTGCTTCCCCCGCCGTACACCACGTATACGCACACAGTGGGGCGCTCCGTGCATGCACGTGGCGCTTACTACATGTGTCGGCCACAACCCACCACACGTTGTATGTCCTGGAGAGGACCACACATTCGCACTCGGCGTCCTAGCCACCACGTGCGGAAGGACACGGGTGCAGCTCAGGGCTCTCGGGGCGGTCACGGCCCCCTCCCCCGTGCCAGACAGTCAGCCCCAGGAACTCACAGGTGACCCTCGTCTTCTCCACGGTGGCATCTCCTGCGCCCACATAGGGCCAAGGACAGGCTGGACACACCACACGCACTCACTGAACGGAACTGGAAAAAATATGGATGTATTTATTGTAGAGAACAGAGGACGGTCAGAGGGAGACGGAGGGAGACAATCTCAAGCAGACGCCCCGCAGAGCACGGACAGTGACCCTGGGCTCGATCGCACGACCTCGGGATCACGGCCTGACCCGAAATCAAGAGTCAGACGCTTAAGTGAGTGAGCGTCCCAGACTCCACTGATTTTTCTATTTTTATTGGTTTTTGCCGTAGGGTCCACTTTGAGCTGCTCTGTGCTCGGCTTCCTGGTGGGGTTGCCGTGAGGTTTCGGGGCAGGGGTGTGTGGGTTTCTTTTCTCCTCGTAAGGATTCCTGGGAGACACGGCTGCTGGCTTGACGTGATCGCCCAATGGGGCCCCTGGGGTCCCATGTCCGACGTCTCTGTCCTCTGTCTTCCGACGATTAGTTTCTGTCCTCATGCTGTTTCCCCGCGGCCTTAAAATGGTCTTGGAAAGTTCCGGAACCAAGGCGATGCCGTCCTCACAACCCAGCTGGGAAATGGCCCTTCTTTTTCTATTTCCTACGAGAGTTTGTGTACGATTGGTGTTTCCTTGCTTCCCTAAATGTTTGGCGGGGTCCCCTGGGGAATGCCATGAGGGTCTGCGTAAGTGTTCACGGGGAGTTTTAAAAAATGTGCATTCAGTCTGCGTGACAGATACAGAACTGATCGAAGTTTCCATTTCTCGTGTCAGTCTGAATGGGTCGCGTTTTCCCGAGAATTTGTCCACTTCATGTACATTCTCCGATTTATTAGCATGCGGTTATTTTAAGTATTTATAGCGATGTCCCCTCCGTCTTCAAAACTCCCGATTCTGCTGATTTCTGTCTTCTCTCTCTCCTTTATTTTTTATTAGTGCTACTCAAGGCTTATCCATCTCATTGGTCTTTTTATACAACCAACGTCGGATCTTTGGACTCTTGCATTCTTGTTTCCTGTTTTGTTCATGTTTTTGCGGCTTGTCGTTGCCTGCCCTCTGCTTTGTTTCCCTTTAATGTGTTTTCCGTTTCTCCTAAGTTGTCCAGGCGAGCTTGACACACTGGTGTTCAGCGATCCTTCCTTTCTAAAACACAAATTTAGGGCCGGACGGTCTGCCGTAGATGCCGCGTTGGCGCCAGACCGTACGTTGTGATGGGTCGAGTTGGCACAAACATCGCGTCTTTCCCGCCACGTTCACGCCTTGGGACCGTGACTCTGAGTCCCCAAACATTTGGGAAACCTTCTAAACATCATTGAAGAAATTGGTTTCCAGTTTAATTGTGCTGTGGTCAGACATCACAGTCGGTATGGTTTCCGTCCTTTGATATGTGACGAGCCTCGTGGGATGACCCGGGATGGGGTCGTTTTGGGGAAACTGGTCTTCTTGAAACAATGTCTTTACTGCACCAACGGAGAAGGAATTTGCCGTATTTTTAGGGCAAATGCGTTCCTCGTCCTCTTCAAACTTGTCCGTCCGCACGGGATTGACAAGCACCTTTCCTCTCCATCAGGCAGCACCGAGTGTGAACATCTCCTGTAAGATGACGGACTTGTGTGTTTCTTCTGTTCTTCCTGCCGGGTTTTGCTTTACGTATTTTTGGGATTTGGCATCCTGACCACAAACGTTTCTCCCGGTTGTGTTTTCCCGGCAGCCTGAGGTTCGCGTCACTCCGAAACGTCCTCCTTAATGTGCAGGAAGACCCGTTCCCTACCGCCCATTGCGCCCGACGTCGGTGCGACTAGCCTCCTGTCTTTTCACCTGGTGCTCGTCTGAAATAAGCATCATGTCTCTGCTGTGAGCTGCGATCTCTGTCCTAGTCTGAAGGTCGATCTCTTGAACGTTACAGATCTGGTCGGACAATTCCTGTATCTGAACGACGTAACCCCGATACCGTCTACTGATCCGTTATTAGGGTGATTGATCCATCGGCTCTGAGCACTGGGTTCTCGCTCCTGCTGTCTCTCTGCTGGCCTGTGGTCATTCATTGTCCCCACTCCGGGTTTCCCTCTTTGTCTGGAATCTCCCTTTTTCTTTGACCATATCCCCTATCTATCGGCTTGCTAACCCTCCACTCTTTTTCGGTACGAATTTGTGACGTATTCTATTTGTACATAAATCTGGTATCTACCATCTGCGTTTGTCATCTGGAGCCTTGGTCAAGGTCACTCAGATCGTTGGTGAAATTCAGTTCTCTTGTGGTTTTAGGGCCAAGATCCCATGGGCACCCTGGCTGTTGGCCCTTAGGGGATGCCTGGAGTCCTGCCGTGAGGACCTCGCCCCAAGTGGCAGCCTGGTTCGAGAGCCGGAGGAGCATCTCTCTGTGCTCTACCGAGGTGGAGTGTACGTATGGTCATCTCATCCTGTGAGCCACTGTCCCACCGCCTTTCCATGTGAAGTAATCCGGGGGGCTTGGATGGCTGTCGGGTCAGCATCCGAATCTTGATTCTGTCTCAGATCATGGTCTCTGGGTCATGAGATCGAGCCCACTAAATGTTCTCTCTCTCCAAAAAATGTAACCTATCAGGAGAGTGACACCCCGCACATCCACCTGTTGTACCCTGGTGCTGGGAGAGGAGAGAGATTAGAGAGCACCAGGCAGGGGGACTCCAGGGACCCATTTCAGAATTGGGCTCACCACAGGTGCCCACGGTGTGGTCTGCACAGGCTTGGAGGTGAGGATGCCTCTGTGATCCGAAGCCGCCAAATCTGCTTCTACGTGGTTCCCTTTGCTTTGTGTAGTATTTGTCTGCCTGGTGAACTCCTACGCATCCCTCAAAACCCAGTGCTGAAACCCCATCTTGCACAAAGCTTTGCTCACTCTCCAAGCCTGGCACTTCCTGGTATCGTACCACACGGCAATCCCGTCCACGCAGCTCTGCCGTCAGTCACCTTCTGTTTCTACATTTCCAGCCTCTGAGCTGAGGGAGGGCACCCAGTCAGTGCTCAAAATCCATTTATCCCGTGAATGAACGTCTGGATGTGGCAAAACACCAAGCTGGGGTCTTACGCAGATCCTGGTAGATTTAAAACATGCACGTCAGATAAGTTTAAAAAAATGAGTAATTAAAAAATTACAGTGCTTTAAGACAGTTTTAAGTACTTTGCTTTTTAAAATTAATTTTAAATATTTAGTTTGGATTTCGTTTTAACTCATTTTGAGGTCAAACATGCACAGTTAAAAGACACAGAAACCCATTAAAAAAAAAAATCTGCCCCAGGCCCCTGTGTTCTCCCCATCTCGATGGATGTCCTCCTGGAGGCCCCGCGGCCCACTTGCCAGACGGGGCTCCAGCTAACTGACCTCCGTGTCTGTGAGTTCCTGCCGGCATGGGCCTCACCAGCCTGGGTTGCTGACACACATGCGATGCACACACCATAAATATGCGCGAGTGCACACTCACGTGTAAATGCCAATACACAGCAGAGCTTTCCCTTGGGACAGAGCAGGTGGTGGGGTCCCCACTGCCATGGCTAGTGACAGGGCTCTGCCTGGGTCCCTCCGCCCGTGCCCTCGAGGCACCCGTGAGGACACGCTCTCCAGATCCGCAGTACCGCGTAGAAGCAGCATCTCCTTTCCATGCCGGCCTCTCAGGCTTGCCCGTGCCACATGCGGCATGCAGAAGCTGTGGTCTTAGAGGGCTCCTGGCCACACCAGACCGCGTGTGCGCAGAGCTCAGGCAAACCGGCGAATCCAGCACAGCACGATTTACACTGCAGATAACTCTAGGAACATCCGACACTCCGACCGCGGCCGTAGCATAGACCGGACCTAAATCACAAAATGTGCATTTTGAATGCGATTGGGGGAAACTCCCCATGGCTGAAAGTCATGCGTGGAGAGGAGACACAGAGCTATGAGCAAACCCAGTCCCAGAATCGTGGCATCGGCCTCCCCTCCAGGTACACTTGCTCCCATCGACGCCCTGCACCTGCTCTTGTAGAATCTGCCCAACCCCGGGGTTGTGCTGTCCACAGGCAAAGGTCTCAGTCTGGTGACCCCACTGGGTCACTCTTGACAACTTTGTGACCTTGTGGATGTGCCATCCAGCCGCCTCTTGGAGCCTCGTGCACTGCCCCTTGACTACTCCCAGCTCTCCTGTTGTGGCCACTCGTTTCCTACCCCAGGACTTTTGCACTGGCCATTCCTGCCACTTTGAGCAAGCTTCCCAAATGCACCGAGTTGGCTCATCCCCTCGCCTCCTTCAGGTCTGTGTTCCAAAGCCACCTCGTCAGAATCGCCTTCTGATCCTCCCTGTAGAACCAGACTTCCCCCCGCGGCTGCCCTCCCTCCTGTTTCGGAAAACTCCCAAATTTGACTCCCAAATCTCGGATTCGCTTCGCGTGCGGAGCAATTTTATTTAGCATCTGAGGAACGTTTGCTGAGTGAATGAGCGAAGGAATCTCTCTCCATCTCCCTCCTTGCAGATGGCATCTCCCGCTTTGCACGTTGTAGAACCCTTATCCGTGGGTCACCTGCTTGAGAACCCTCAGTGGTTCCCTATGACCCAGCCCAGCTGCATCCGAAGCCGTAGGGCAGGCTGTGCACCCTTCCCAAAGCCTTGCCCTCGGCCGGCATGTGTTGGACCCTGGGCATCCCCACATGTGGTCCGCAGGATCCCATTACATGGACCGACCACCTGCCGGACTGGGACCCTCAGGTCATGGCTTGCTGGGTCCACTGTGGAAGGAGCCAGAATCTGGTTTTGCTCAGTGATGTTGATTTCACCCTGGGAAGAGGGGACCACCACTTGCGTGGATGCATTAACGTCACGGTCGGTTCAAACGCGTCTTGCTACCCGCTTGGCGTCTCGTCAGGGTGAAGGTGCAGGGTGTCCTGTACCTGAAACAGTCCCTGAGTCCTGCACGATGTCTGGTCCTGGCTGGAACCCGTATTCCACGGGGTTGCTACTAGATGCAAGTAAGACCGTGGCGAGAGCTGCACGTACCCACACCATGTCTCCCTTGCACGTCCTGAGGGCAGCCCGAGCCCTGCACAGTGGCCCCCCAAAAGAACAGTTCCACCAGCTCCCTGTCCTTCTGGATTTCCTGTCCTGTCACCCTGCGCCCTCCTCGGAACTCTGAATCACAGATGTGTCAGCCAGGACATCGGCACAGCCTAGGGATGTGGGCGAGACGGACGGCGCCCGTTCTCACGTCGGAAACGTCCGAGTTGCGGAATTAATCGATGTATAATGTTTACCTATGGGTGGTTCCCGTCCAGCGGGGTGCTGCTGGGCGCTCCGGGCCATCTGCAGCATAGCAGGTTATAGAGTAGCATCTGTAACGAGCGTCAGGGTTTGCAAAGGACCTGCAGGACCTCGGAGGACGCAGAAGTGCTCAGGGATGTGCACGAGTCAGCCGCAGCGCATGTCCCAAGAGCCACATTCCTGGGTGCTGGAAGACCAGACATTCGTTCCTCGCAGGCCTGGAGGCTGGGGGTCCGAGATCCAGGTAGGGCCGAGGCTGGGAGTGTGAGATCCAGGCAGGGCCGAGGCTGGGAGGCTGAGATCCAGGCAGGGCTGAGGGTGGGACTGTGAGATCCAGGCAGGGCTGAGGCTCGTTCCTCCCGTGGCCTCTCTCCTTGGCACGTGGACCCTGTCTTCTCCCCGTGTCCCCACGTGGTCGTCTCTGTGCACGTCCGTGTCCTCATCCCCTCTCCGTGTAAGGACCCGGTCTTACGGGGTTGGGCCCACCACCCTCCTGCCCTCACTGTACTTCTGTCCCGACTGTAATGACCCCGGGTCCCGATACAGCCCCATGTGAGGTCCTGGGCCTGAGGGTTTCCACCTGTGAACCTGGGGGGGGACAGTTCCGTGCACCGGTGCACACGGACCTCTCCGCTCGTGTCGCAGAGGTGCGGCGTGCCTGTGGTAGCATGTGAGGCACACGCCCCGGGAGCGTCTCGAACCCACACCGTGAGGAGGTTGCCCTCCACCCCGCTGGCCCCGGAGGTGGGAGCCACGTTCGCGGGGCAGGCACATGGGGCCGGCGCCCAGCTCCCCTCACTGTGCGGTGGCCGGCGAGGGGGTGGCGTCGCTTCCCGGGGTCCTGTTTTCTGCGTCTCGGCCGTCACGAACTTTAATTGCGAGCCCCTCGCATGCGATGGCTTCAATTTAGTCTCCATCAAAATTAGCTAAAATCCCCGGCCTTGATTTATTGCATTAGCAACGGTCCCGCTAAAGGGACGTAATTCCTCCTGCAAATGCCACATGCCGCCGGAACAGGAAGCCAATTAGGGGCCCGGGGATGATATATGAGCATTTTAACCAGCAGTTTACTTAATATCCCCATTAAACAAGACTCTTTGCATTAATCATCTCATTCTCCTCCACTCTATAAGGCCCTTTAATTGCTGCTTAAATGAGCCCCGTGTTTCAGCCCGAATTCAATCTTGGACCGGGAGAGAGAGGCCCTTTCCAGGGCTCAGCTGCCCAGCTGCCAAGACCTGTCAGATACGATCACGTAACTGTCCACTTTTCTCACGGTCTCATTGGAGCGCCGGGAGATGGACAGAAACACCGCAGCCGTGTGCGCGGGCATGTGTGTGTGTGCGTGTGTGTGTGTGTGTGTGCGGGGAGAGCCCGGCGTGAGTGTGTGCACGGCAGGGCAGAGAGCAGCCGGGCCGCTTGGATCCCGGAACCGCCCTGCCAGTCCCGCTGCACGTGCCTCCCACTGCACAAGTAGTGACCTGCGTCGGTGAGCCGCGTCGACCTGCTTGTCAGGACCCGGGAGCGGACGTCCGCTGGGGCTTGTCCCGTCCAGCTGGGCCCGACCGGCTTGGGTCAGGGAGCCACCTCCTGGGTAGACAGGGACTGATGTGTCACAGGATGGACAAAGGCGGCTGGCCGCGTGCGGCTCTCTGGGACTGTGGGTGGAAAAGCCGTCTCCGGGTCCCACCGGGTCCCCCAGCCCCAACTCAGAGCCCCCTCATCCCGGGAAGCCTCGGGACTAGCCCTGTCCTCCGTCTTGCCCGTTACTGGAGCAGCATCCTGCGTCCAGACGCTCCCCCCTTCCCCGGGGCCTAGGTCTGCGTGGAGCTCGGTCGGGACTTGAGAACTGAAGCGGGGAGCGGCCCAGAAACATGCCGGCGTCTGAGCAGAGCCCCGTACGACACACTCCGGAGGCCGGCGGACATCTCCGAGGGTGGTCCAGGCCTCGTTCCTCGGCCAGAAACTCAAGACGGGTGAACAGCCCTGGACCTCACACATTTTGCTCTCTGTGAAATTTAGCAGAAAGCGAAGGCCCCCCTCCTCCGCCCCAGGCCTTGGGAATGCCGCTCCAGGAAGAATTTGTGAAAATGCAGGCCTGGGCGCTGAGGGCAAGAGCGGCGGGACTTGGCTGTGGGTGAGGACCTCATAAGGAAGCTGGGGGCTTTGCCGGCCGCCCCCCGCCCTGCAGGAGGACGGACCCCTGAGACCCACTGCCCTGTGCTTTCTGGACCGGCCGGAGGCTGACGGGCCAACGTCTGGACCCGTTCAGGGAGACCCTGAGCCCAGGGCCGGCTGTGCCATCCGGGCGGGGACGGCCTCTCCGAGAGGTGCTGCCCCGTTCGTGTGCTGGTGTGTGCTGATCAGTAGCTTTAATTTTGGCAGGCGCTTTTGGGGAGATCGACTGTGGACCTTCCAGGGTACGGCAGGGAGAATGCAGACTCCCAGCCTGGGAGACAGGGTCGGGCGCCCAGCGCCCTGCCGTGGTCCCGACTTCTTAACACCTGTCTCTGGCCCCGGCCCCCAACGCCAGCCTCCGCAGGCACGGCACACTGTCCCACGTTCATGCTCCCAACGCCATCCTCCGCAGCCCCGAGGACACCCCACAAACACGTCCCAAGGGCGAGGAAGTCCGTTAGGTTGGCACCTGCTGTCGCCCGTGTTCTTTGATATTTTGGAAGGAGGTGCGTTCTGGGAGCTCTGCTGAAAGAGCCGGTTTATCTGGGGAGAGACTAAGTCACGCCCAGGCCGGCCAACGCCGAGCTTACCGGGAGCTCCGAGCGTCCGTGGGATTCGAAGGGAAAGGAAGACGGTGGGAAACGGAACGTTGGCAGGATTGCGGGCAGAAAGCCCGAGCTGAGCCGATGGGCGGGATCCCGGGCGATAAGCCCCCTGGCGTCGCGACGGCAGCCCTCAGTCTCCGTGTCGTGCAGCAGCACAGCGGAGAATGTCAGGAAAACCCGTGTGCAAATTCGGTCTGACTGTGGGGAAGGCTGGTGTCATTCCTCTGCAGCAGCGTGTCCCGGGGTAACCGTGTGCGGAAGGACTGCGACGAGAGCTGCCCCTGGCCCTTAGTGCTTGAAACCAGCGTCTGCGACGGAAAGCAGGCTGCCCCTCGGATGTCCGTGTCTGGTTCGCGGCCGTAGCGCGTAGATGTGCAACGTTTACACGTCTGGATGTGTTCTTCCCGAGCCGGTTCACAGGCCTCGTGGGTACCGGTTGTGTTTCCGGGTAATGAACGTGCAGATAATTGGGCGGCAGATCTCCAGATTTCGAAAAGCACCATCCGATCGAGGGGTACCAGCCACGAACGGGACGCACATTAGATTCAAAGCAGACCAAACCCCGAGCAGTTTTGCCTCCATAAAGCCCGACGCTTGTATTTTTCGTTCTTACTGGTTTTGCTTTGCACAACGTGAGGAGAATTGAGGGGAGTCGTTCTCAGCCTGAAGGCGTGTGACGCGTTGGCTGCGTCCCTGTCCTGTGGTTCTGACGTGTCGCCTGGGGACGAGACGTGACACCCACCTGTCCAAAGTCCCTTCACGTCCCCCAGCGCTCACCAGGCGTCCAACCTGGGGTCCCGCCCGAGGTCCTTCCAGATGGACAAGAGGGAGGAATGCCGGGAGATGCCGCCGTGACTCTGCACGCCCTGGGACCCAAGTAATTAGGGGCAGGAAGGCCTGGATGTTGGTGGCGCTCAGATGGTGTGTTTTCCCCAAATCCAGGGTTTGCTTAGAGAGAACGCGGACCCTGGGTGGGCTTCGGCTACCAAGGAACCCCTTCTCCTCTGGCAAATGCTCTTGGGTCCCGCCTGTACGTGGGGACCCAGGGCTCCTTGGGGGTGGCAGAGGGAGCTCTGTATTCTCTGTCTCTCTCTCTCAGAGATGCTCCTCCAAAAGGTCCGTATGCCCGTCTGCACACAGATGCAGAAACACAAATGGGTCCTGGCACGCAGGGACCTATTACTTGGCCGAGAATAGGAAGGATGCTGTGAGACCAGTGGCCAGACCCTGAACACGCGATGCTCCATGACAGAGCCAGACAGCAGGACCACACCGCGTGGGACCCCGCACGTAGGGGACTCGTGCAGAACTGGTAGGTCCCTAGGGACAGGGCGTGGATTCCTGATGGCTCGGAGCTGGGCTCGGGCTCGGGGACGGGCTCTCCTTTCCGGGATGAGGATGTTCTGTGCCCAGACGGATGTCCTGGCTCCACCGGGTATGAGAGGACCCTGGACGGAGAGGGGTCAGCGCACTCCCGATGGTCAGTGCATTCGCAGTGTCCATTGTCCCCGCCTTGGCCCCACCTCAGATCTCCTGAAGCCTTTCCCTGGAGCTGCTTTAGGCCGTAGGGAGAGAGGGAGAGGTCAGGAGGGATTGCGCCCACAAGCCAGCGTTCACCATTTCAGTGACGTTAGTGCGCCGTGCAGCAGGTCGCAGGGGCAGGTGCGCAGTTTGTGACCGTGTGGATGGCACGAATGACCCGCTTGAGGGGCTGAGCCGTGCAATTTGCCGCAGCGCGGGGAACTGGGGACGGTGTTGGTGCGGACGCGCGCTGCCCGGGGGAGGGGCTGTTTCCACTCGCGGCCGAGAGCACGCGGGCTTGGTGCCTGGCAGGGCGGGGCGCGGACGGAGGGAGGAGCATGCAGGCCCCGCGGGAGCCAAAACGGGTTCAGGTGATGGCGTCCGGGCGGACTGTGCCTACTCCTGGCCTTGGGTGCTGGTGATGTGCGGCCGCGCTCGGGTCAGGGCTGGACGCGTGGCCTCCGTGGAGAGGGGGTTCATCCGAAAGCGCGAACTGGGGAGGAAAGAGATTGTTTCTGCGCACAGTGCAGCGGTGCGGTGTGCAGAGTACTCGAGTCAGACCAGGCGCCGAGCTGCAGGGAACCGACGGCCCCCCTTAGCCACGTCCAAGAAGTCCCTCTCACCCTGTAGCGTCACAGAGGCTCTGGTTTGGGGAACGAGCCCGTGGGCATCGTTCCTAGACCCGGGGCAGCATGTCCACCTCACCGAAGGTAGTGGGGAAGAGGAACCGGGTGCTCTCTTGTCCACGAAGCAGTGCTGTTTGGCACACGGTGCGCTCGGAAACATTTCATCCAATGAACCATGTAAACTGTGTACTGGGCACCGCTGAGGGCGCCTTTGCAGCCCACGTGAATGACAGCCTCTGGAGTGTGCAGTGGACAACCTGAGCAACTGCGCATGGCAACTGTTTTCAGCTGTAGTTTACTGTCCTTTTAGGGCAGAGGCACCACTTGGAACGCACCTTGGACATGCAGCTCCCTACCTTCTACTATGAGCTTAAACCTGTGCAAGCCTAGAGTTTTCCCGACTAGTACTTTTGAGCCGCTGACAGCCAGCATTCCCAATCCCAAAGCCTCTCATCTCATTTAGGGCACAACGACGTCCACACTTTTATCAGACTTTGGATCAAGACAGGGGTCCAAGTTTTCGCAATTGGCCAAATACATTAACTGTTCCCAGTCCTCCTCCACCCCGCGCTCCCGGACGGGGCTGCACGGAATGGGAGAGACGCGTTTGGTTCTCTCGCTATTTGAACTGGGGGTTTCCTGGAAGTGTGGGGTGGTCAGCTTGGAGGTGTCCAAGTGGAACGGCGCTCCGTTTCCCCAGCGGTCGCCCGGGAGGTGCTACGTACCTGGTCAGCGGGAACATCGGTGCTGCCCACGGCGAGCGCGCCATTACCGCCTGCCCTGGGGCCCAGGCGTGCGCGCACCCTTCCCCCGCAGGACGTCGACCCTTCCGTGGCCCGACGTCGACCCTCCCACTCGTCCGCGTCGGACGGAAGCGCGGGAGGCCTATTTCCACTCAGCCACCTCAAAAGGAAAAGCGTCTCCGGGGTGCCCTGCGCAAAAATTCATCCATCCCCGGAGTGGCGTGGAGCTCCCTGGGGCTGCGTCTCGAAGTCCTGCCAACGAAGCCGAGCGAGAAGCAAGAAGAGCGTCCACTGCCGTCGAGGAGCGGCCCGTGCGGTCACGGGGGCTCCGAGTCCCCAGAAGCCACGTCACCCCCACACCTGGCCTCGCGCGCTGCATACGACCGTTCTTGTCAATTCCCCCGCGCCGTGCACCTGCTGGGGCACCAGTCCCGCGTGTCCACTGGAGAGCGGACTCCTGCAACAGCCGAGTAGTCTTGTCCCCAAAACGAATCAGTAAACGAAAAGAACTTAAAAATATATTCAATTACCGTTTTTTTTTTTTTTTTAAGGAAGGCACGCCATACCCTTGACAGCGAAATAAATGGATTTTATTAAGGCGGCGATTACAGGCCGTGATTATTTAGTATTCCTGTTTTATTATGTCGTCGGGGTCTGCGGGGAGTTGGGCGTCTCCGCTCCTCATCTGCAACATTGATTCCTGCGTTACGCGGCTACATTGAATAATTAATATAGTCCCCGTGATGGATGGCTCGCGCGGCCCGGATATTAGGTTATCAATCACGACCCACTTGTTGTAATGTAATCATATTGAAAACGCGTCAGAAGCTGTTTATCCCGGGATGACGAGGGGCGCGCGGCGCTCTGGCAGGTGCGTGCGCTCCGGCCGCCGCGGGAGAGCCGGGAGAGGCGCGCGCTCTTGCCGCGGCCGCGTGCGCCTGGTCGGGGCCGCTGCGGCGACTCCCGGGCCTAGCGAGAAATGCAATCATGTTCCCCAAGGTGCGCGCGGGGAAAGGGGCCGCTTCGTCTCCGCTGAAGACGGCGCAAGGGTGGGGCGGTGGGAAGGCTCTGCTGGCTCCCCGGGACGGCCGGTCCCTGGGGGCTGGGAAGGCCTCCTCGGAGCCCGTGTGGGCGCCCAGGCTCGGGCTGGCTGTCCCGAGGAGCTTGCTGTGGGGTCGCCCGCACGGCCGTGCGGATTCCCTTCACCTTGTCCCCCGCTAACTTCTAGGACGTGCTTGTAAGTTAGGGAGCAAACTGGACATCTGGCCGTGTGCCCTTGGCGCCTGCTCCCGGGGTCTGCGGGTGTGTGCGCAGGTTTAGAATCGCTCCGCTCTCGGCATGTCTTCCCATCAGGCCAGGAGCTGTCCGTGCGCTAGAGCCCATGTGGGATCCCGGGGTCTGGGATCAGCTCCCCAAGACAGCACCGGGCGGGTCACCAACGGGAAAGGGAGCCGCACGACCTTCTTGGGTCTCCGGTGGGTCTCCTTCCTCTTGCGTCTGGAGGCGAACCTGACTGCAGACTTCTGGGTTCCCTCCCTTACGCGGGGAGGGAACCCTGGTTTCTCGGTGTCTTCTTGGACGGACACTGATCCCATCCCAGGCTCTGGGTGCACGGCCTCGTCTGACCCTAAGGACAGCTGCCCCTTGAATGGCTCAGGTCTGAACTGCCGGGTCCATGTGGACACCAGTTTCCCTTCCCCCATAAACACGGCATAGTCCTGTAAATGCGCTTTCTCTCCCTCATGATTTCCTTAATCGCGTTTCTTCTTCCCAGCACACTTTGTTGTAAAAACACAGCAAACAGCACAGCAAACAGAACATACAGAATGCGTGTGTGTCCTCTGTTCGTGGCATGGACAAGGGCTCTGGCCAACGCGGGGCTGTTACTTGTTCAGCTCTGGGCGAGTCAAAAGCTGGACCTGGATTTTGGAGTTTGCGTATGGGGGCCTCAGTGCCCCAGTGCCCTGTCCCTCAGTGCCCCAATGCCCTGTCCTCCCAAAGGCCCCACCTGCCAATGCCTCCCGTCAGGGTCAGTGTGTCCACACACCGCCGCTGGGGGCACGTGAGCTTTCACCCGTGGTGGTGACGTTGGCGTTCCGGGCGCTGCAGGAACAGGGAAGGCAGGCGGGTGGAGAGGGGGCGTGGCGTGCAGGTGAGGGGCGTGCTGGGAGACACATGCATAGAGCGGGGGCGCAAGTAAGGTCACGGTGGGGTCTGGGGCCGCTTCCCGGGGCAGCTGTAGCGGATGAGCGCAGACGGCATCCTCTTCCGGTTCTGGTGACTGGGCGTCTGTGATCCAGACTGGTTCTGCCTGGAGGCCCCAGGGACGGGGAGAGAGTCCGTGCCAGGCTCCTCTCCAGGCCCCGCTGGCTGCTGCAATCCCTGGGGTCGCTCGGCTCGTGGTCACATCACCCCAACCTCTGCCTGAATCTGCACATGCCTTGTCCTCTGGGATTTCTCTTTTCTTACAGGGACACTAGTCATTGGATGGAGAACACCCCCCCAACCGACCTCCCGTCAGTCCCTAGTTCCACCGGCAGAGCCCCCCGTTCCCACACGAGGCCACACTCTCCAATTCCAGGTGGGCATGTCTTTGGCTGCGGTCCCCGCGATAGGAGGTCCCCACGCCCCCCACGGAGCATATCAGGTCTTTCTGGGGACGATACCCACGGTGAGGGTTTTCGGCAACACACGGCACCGAGCTTTGCCCTGCCCTGCTCCCTTGTTTCTCCTGACCCCGCACAGCCGAGCTTCGAGGACACCGGGGAGGCCCTCGGCAGCTCCGAGGTCTCAGTCCCATTCTGGGTTGACCCCTAACGGGGTCCCTTGTCCCGTGTCCTCCGTGACCCTCTGACACCAAACCCACTGGGTCTTTCTTCTTTGCTTCCCTCACGTAGTTCCGAGTGGTCCTGGACCCTGTGGGACCCTGCCCCCCGAAACCCCTCGGTCCACGCTGCCCTTTTATATCTCTTGGGCGAGACTCTCCATCCCCTCCCCCCCTTACCAGGGCATCTTTCTGGCCCACAGAGGCTGTTTGAGCTTCTCGCCCGGGGCAGCCCCAATCTCCTTCCCGCTCAAGTGCGGACTACCCCAGCCCCGAGGACACCGCACTCCCCGTCCCTCTGTCCCCAGGCTGTCTGGCCTGCCAGCTTGGTTTACACCCGGAACAGCCAGGTGCTTCCTGCCCTGGGATGGGTCCCCAGATTGCTTGTCTGCAGGGTGGCAGGAGGATGGCTGTGCCACAATTGGGTCCTCCTGGGTGGTGGCGCTGGGTTCCAGCTGCCCTCGGAGACCAGTATGACCGTGTTCCTGCCGATGCGGAAACTACACTCTGCGGTGCACTGTGCGTTCCGGAATGGGAACTGAATGCAGCCTGGCCCCTCCGAGTCTCCTGTAACCTCCGCCTGCAGGGGCGGTCTTGGAGCCTGGACACGGGGAGGAGGCAGATGTGGGTCCAAGATGACACCACCGCGGCTGTCGGGCTCTTGCACACGGACCAACGTTGTTCTCAGTTGAGAAGAGCCATCAGCCCATTGCCCGGGTGTCTCCGTCTTCCTGTACTCCGGTGCACTCTGCCGTCCTCGGTGCCTGGCATGGGGGGCACACACGGACACGGTGGACCTAGAGACCGTGGGGGCTCTGCCAGCGTCACTCTAGCTCTAGATCGAGTGCCCTCCAGCTGACCTCCAGGTCCTTGGGGACTCAGCGGCGTTTGACATGCTCCTACCCTCTGCTACGTGTGTCGAAGCTCCGTGGGACTCCTCGTGCGTCTCCAAGCGCACAGGCTTCCGTCCACTCAGCCGGCCTCCCTCTGCGCGTCTTGCTCTGGCTGAACCTGCACTCATCACGGCACCCACCCGCGCGGGCCCTTCCAGGCGAGGCTAGGTTCCGAGTCCTTCTCAGGGCTTTGCATCCTTTTCAGGAGGCGGCATCCATGGGAATCTGTCCTCCGTCCGCAGAGTGTGCGGGAGGCCGCCCGGAGAGACCCCTACCTCCCCAGTCTGTCGTCCTGCCCTGCCGTGCAGGGCGAAGGCGCACACGGACTCCCGCTCGCTCTGGCCGGACGGCACCCACCAGGCATTTGTGTTTCGTGTGTATGAAAGCACCCGAATAAGGGGTAACCCCAGACAGCTGCCCTCATGGGGCCTGTAAGGATAAGGAACAGGGCTGAGGTAAGAAGAGCACACGCGAGCGCGCAGGCACACGAGCACAGGTGCATGCACGCACA